>ML786922.1:255293-275804 GCA_009831015.1 Picea engelmannii | reverse complement strand
TTTGATGTGATATTAATTTGCCTTTTACCATAAATTTGTGTATGCAATGTAATGTTTAACATAGGAAAACAAATATATATTTTTGGATATAATAAAAATATTTGTGTTTCTCATTTCTAATTGGTTGATAAAATTGAAGTGTTGTTGCTCCCTTCACGTCTTTTAATGTGTAGAATTAATTACATAGTCAATGAATTTCACCAATCACTACATCTAAATATAAAAAGTTGTACTATGTATTTATTATTATGCATTATTATATTTATATTATATTTATTATTATATTTATATTATATTTATAATATATCTATTATATTTATATTATATTTATGAATATTATAGTTCCATTCAGCGTACAGTTCATTATACATTTTGAATAACAAACAACCCTTAATTATTATCTTTTGACAAAAAAAATTCATTACTTGTACATTTAGTTATATTAAGTTTTATTGTTCAACATGTATTTCCCAACTAACT
This sequence comes from Picea engelmannii, assembly GCA_009831015.1. Classification (NCBI taxonomy): domain Eukaryota; kingdom Viridiplantae; phylum Streptophyta; class Pinopsida; order Pinales; family Pinaceae; genus Picea; species Picea engelmannii. Next base: position 275,324 of record ML786922.1, on the reverse strand, counting down.
CGGTAGGGACTGAGTTGTCATGCAACCCTTGTTTCATTATGAGTCCAATATATCAATTATGTAAATAGAATCTAGATAGTTGGAAAGGATAACACTCCATCCCAAAACTACTCTAACTAAACTCAATTGTCAACTTCCATTAAAAATATACAAACATTGATATAACTTTTACTTTAAAATATATATATATATCATATAACCCAAAAGTCATAAATATTACAATATATCAGACTAAAATGTTCTTAAAGAAGTCCTTTTACTTTGCTCTAACATTAAACAACAAAAAAAAAAAAAAAAAAAACTTATAGGAAAACAAATCTTGAAGTTGAGGATATAGTTTTTTTTCTATTTTGTTCCAATACCTCTACCATATTAACCTAAGCAAAAATACCTTATTATACCTGTGGATAGGCATGGTATATAGCGTTGAGTTACGCTTGACTTTTTATTAGTTTGTGGTTGACCAAAAAATTTACACCCCTTTATCTAAAGTTTTAAAAAATAATGATTTATTTTAAATTTCAAATCTCATTTATCTGAGATCTTATTGGCCAAAGACTTTGAAGTCTTATTGTTGCCTTCTCTCCCCCAATGTCATTGTAATAAATATTTATGTCGTCTAGTCATTTCATCGATGAACTAAACCCTTTGTCTGCTTCCTTACCGGCCAGCCTCATCAGACTCATCAGTGGATAGAATGCAATAAATCAATGCCTTTGCCATCGACATGTTTGTTGCCCGCCCTCTTGTGTTTGTCATTGTTGGCAGGTGTGGATCTAAATGAGGCGTGTCATCCTGGGATGTGTCCAGTATCAGGTTTTTTTTAGGGCCCCTGTGATTAGGCAGGTGTGGCTTGAATAGAAAGTCGGTATGGAGGGCTTACTGAATGCGTATACTCAATTTAATTCGGCTACCAGCTAGCCATTAAACGATTTAATTCGGCTGCCAGCTAGCCATTAAACAATTTTATTGTTGCCTTCGCTCCCCCAATGTTATTGTAATAAATATTTATGCCGTCAAGTCATTTCATCGATGAACTAAACCAATACTCAATTTAATTCGGATGTCAGATAGCCAGTACTCCTCTTGTGTACGCACCTGCTCCTTCTCTCCCTATCTCCTTAAACAATACTTCCATTATTATATACGGCAAGTATATACTACCTAGTAGCCTTGTTTACATAGATCATATACAATTATCTTGTGTTATATATGTGTTTGTGTGAGTGAGAGAAAAAAGTTTGTTTGAGTTTGTTTTGATTTCATAATAGGATTTTGAATGAATTGTATAATTATTTTTATTTTTATATTTATTTTAATTGTATATTAATCTATTAATGTGATTTGAGGGATTTCAGTTATTGTGATTTTAGTTATATAAACGCCTAAAAAGGAAAACAATTAAGCTACTTTGATTTTAAAATCTAAAAAACCATTTACTAAATCAATAGAAAAAGTCAATATCGTATTTCCTCTCATTACTAAAACTTTAAAAAACACACAATTAAGCATAACAAATATATCTTTAAAATTAAAATGTAGATTCTCCACTTTATTAATATAATCTTTTTTTTAAATGATCAAAATTCAAATCCATGGAATTTAGCAACTCAATTTTTTAAAATCATTTTCCCTCTTATTACTAAAGCTGTGAAAAACACACAATTAAACATAATAAATAATTTTTTTTAATTGAATTGTAGATTCTCTACTTTATTAATATAGTCAATTTTTTCCTTGGATGGGGTGCTTCCGAGCTCAATTTGTGATCAAACCATGGGGAGGCCACCTGGCCAAGCAGCTAGCGACCTGGCCTCCGACTTGTCCTGTCCCCCCACTTCGGTCACCTCATGATTTTAAATTATTCACCGCCACCTTCCAAACTTCAGTCGAAACCAACCTCCCACACGTTTTGGAAGCTCTGTTGCATGAGAATCTTCATGGCGCCGTGCGAGATGCTTCCTCTGTCACATCTGCTCCTCCATTCTGGTTTTCCTAAGCCAATTTTGGGTGCACAGACCCTCATTCACCCCCTCCTCATTTGCATGACCAGATTTCCCTGGCTCTCTTTTTCTCCAGGCTCGTGCTTCTCCTCTGGCGCAACCTCCACTTGGACAACAGGCTTTCAAGCACGCGCTTCTCCTCTCTAGGTTTGTGGATCCTCTGTGTCTTCTCTCCCAGGTCGACGTTTGATTTCGACATGCCTCGCCTTAAAGGCAAGGCCAAACGAGGCGCCACCTGGTATGCGGCCAAGGGCAGGGAGTCGCCCACCCATGACCCTCCTCCTAAAGTCGAAGACCTCCCCATATTGGCTCCTATTGTTGCACCTATCCCTGCTCAACCACTCCGTGAGACCATCCCTGATCTCTCCCCTCTCTCGAACCCCTATGCATATAGAATCGAGTGGTTTGACACCCTCGACAACTCATTGGGTTTCACACCTCCCCCTCCCTCCCCACCTCGACAACCTCCACCTCCTCCCTCACCCATTCTCCACCCCCCCACCACCTTTGTTCCCGCTTTCTCTCCCTCCTCCTCTTCTGATTCTCCATTGCCCCCCCTTCTCCGCCCCATTTTTGACAGGTGCGACGACATAACAACGGTCATGGACACATTGAGCGACCTCAAAAGGGACCTGGGGAACGTTAAGTCAATAATGCTTGACATGCAAAATAAGAAAGTTGAGCGCTGGAGCCGTGTGGACACTCTGATGTCCTTCCTTCAGGACCTTCGATAAGCTATAGCGGACCGTGACAAGGGAAAATCACAGGCGCATCAGGTCTTCGTCGGGCCAAGGCTCAGACCAGGTTTTTAGTTGTTTCCATGTTTCAGGGTCTATTTTCTTTCGTTTCCCGGCAGCCATGGAAGGTTGGCCTGCGTATTTCCTTAGGCATAATTCTAGCTATCAACATCTCGCCCTGCGTGGCAACAATGCCTCTTTTGCACGACACAATATCATTTTTTGGACAAATGCCAGCGGTGGTTTCCCAGAAGAACACCGTTGCCACATATGATTAGGACCAACGGTATTTTTTGGACAAATGACAACGGGGGTTTCCCAAAAGGACACAACTGCCACATATGATTAATATCAACATATAGTTGTAATTTTTTAAACAAGTTTCAATACAAACTCTAACTTATAAAAAATATATATATAGTCATTTTTTTAAAATTATCAATTCCAATCCATGAAATTGACAATCTCAATTTTTTTAAATGGTTTTTCATTTTCTTTTTAAGACTTCAAAATAAATAATAAAATAGTTTATTGAAAGTTTTGTAAAAAAAAATTGATAATAAAGAATAAATCATTTTATTCTTAGTTTTGTAAAAATTTTAGATTTTTAAATTATGTTAGTTTGTGAAATATTCTCAATATTTTCAACATTTTAAATAGACATTACATTCATTATTAAAAAAATCACATTATAAATTTTAAATAATATAGAAGATTGACTTAACGGGTGAGATTAAATAAATTAAAAATCAGAGTTATAATCATAAATTAATAATAAAATCATATTATTATGCATTAGAATGGGTTAAATAAATTAAAAATATTATTAAAAAAAAAAACCAATTAAAGAAAAATTAAAAGTGGTTTTATAATAACTAAAAATATCACTAATAATAAAAAACAAATTTTGTTTTTAAATAAAATAAAATAAAAATTATATTATCAAAAAATAGATTAAATCAATTAAAGAATTAATAAATTTAAAAATAATAAATAAAATAAAATAAGATCAAAAATAAAGTTGAAAATAAGTTAATCTAATTTCAAATTTTAATGAAAAGAATGTTAGGTTAAATTTAATAAATAGAGAAATTAAAAATATGAAAGCAATTAAGGAGAAATAAAGATTATGACAAAATTAGTTAGAAAAGATATTAAGTTGAATTAATTTTTATTTAAATTTATTTAATTTAATTTTCAAAATTATAATTTAAACATGTTATTAATTAGTTATTTTCTAAAATTTGAAAGGAAATTAGTGTTTTTTTAATGGAAAGAATCGTTTTGAATTTATAAAATTGAAAATATTAGATATTAACATTATAAAATCTAGTAGGAAAAAAAAAATCGAAAACTTAGTGTGTTCAATTCCTCTTTTGTAAGTGTTAACTACCTTCCTTCACACATATATAAGTTCTAAATCCACTAGAATTTAACTTTCATTCAAAAAAGGTTCCATGGGATAGCACAATTGGTTAGACGTGCGCACACTCTTCCAAGTTTGGGGAGAGGTCACGAGTTCGAGCCTGTGTCCCCTAGGGCTGCGAAGCTTTATCACTCCCATATCATCCACTATGTGGGGAAGTATCGGGGTGAGTTTCCAGCGCAGAACTTCCAACGTGGAAAAAAAAATTTCATTCAAATGTCCATACTCACATTTGATCCTAATCACTAAACCATAACGATAAAATATAACTTTATCTAATTCACAATTTAATTATTCCAATATCTAAATTCACAATTTAATTATTTTAATATTTAAATTGAAAAATTGAAAAAATATATATTTTTTTATTTACATTAATTTTAATTATAAAAATGTATTTGTTTTTTTAATTATAAAAATTATATTTTTTAACACAAACTTCACTTTAATTATATTAAAAGGGTTGCGTCGAAGTAAATAACGTCAAAACCATCTACATAGTAGGGCATAAAGCCGAAGAATTTAAAAACTAGTACAAAAGAACAAATTCTATCATCCTTGCAGGGTCTTTCCCATGGTCTTCAAGACTGATAACATCTTTATAAAATTGCCTTAGGCACCACAAAATTTAAAAAAAACATAGACTACATATTAGAGGCAACATCGTGAACATCAGAGGCCCTTGAGAGGTGTAGAGGATCGTCTTTTGTATCCATTGGAGTTGTACCATGGTTTATATCTCCTTAATCATTCCCAACAACAACATAAGATGAGAGAGTCTACCAGGGTTGACGAAGTTTGAAACTAAACGCTAAGGAAGGGCTCGGGCTCTGAGCTGATGAATGGTAGCTTCCATTTCGTCCATTTGTCGAGACAGGGCAGTGAGAGCTTCCTCAAACACACCATATTTTTCTTCCATTCTTCAAGTTAACCCTGCCATTATTTCTTCAAATTCTATGAATTTGACCATTAACCATTGAAGGGTCGAATTATTGGTCTGGCTAAACTCTTCATGGCATCTGAGAATTTTCTTGAAATCACTCACACATGGCTCCATAGAGATTCCTTGTGGCCAAACCCTAAAACTACTCTAGCCGATAGTAAAAGCTCCCTCCACTACCACGAAATCCAATACAGAACACAATGCAATGAGAGCGAAGGATGCAAAAAATAAACAGAACAACACCACAACCATAAGGCATTAAATAGAAAACAAGGGAGAATATGATAGTCGACCGAAGATGCCAAGGAATGATTCTAGGGGCGACCACAACCATAAGCCCCAAGTTCCAACTATGTTGAACAACAACCGACATAAATGGATCCGGACTATAGCTTCTTCCCAAACCAGGAGCAAGTGCACGCCTAACCACGCTCAGATTGAACCCATCCAAATCAAAATCGAACTCGTGCGAAAATGTAGGCAAATGATCCATAGCTCTACCCTGACAATCACCTAAAGAACCAAGAGCACTCGAGCTCATTTTGTAATACCCATGTTTCCCCTAGCTTGTAATTAATTGTAATTTATGATTTCCATGCAATGGCTTGGAAAATATTGTAAATGTATTATTGTTTAATTGTAAACATCGATAGTTAACTGATGGGTGAAGCCTTAAAGTATTGGCCATGATATCACTAGAGGAATGAGGGGAAGTTCTATTAAGTTAAAGGACCCCAAGCCACCTTACAGAAATATTAATTGGAAACATTCATATTATTTACCCTTAGCCTGGATAACAAGACAAGTCAGTTAATGAGGAGGGGTTGGTAGTTGAACAACCAACCACCCAAATGAATGGAAGTATGAAGGGTTGTTAGAAGGGACAGGAAGCAGCCAACTAGAGGAAAATAGGAAAGATCACTGCGGGTCCCCAGGATTGACCCACGAGTTGCCTTTTGATAGAAGAAACAAAAGGACAGGTCAAGAACTTACCTAAGTCATGCATGCAATAAAAGCACATGGGAAGGGGTTTGTGATGGAGAGATGCACAAAGGGAGAACTGGAAGAGGAATTCGGTCTCTAAGGAAGAGGAATTCGATCTCTGAGGAAGAGAATTGTTGAAAGGAATGCACTAGAGCGTGGATTAGGAGGATCGAAAAACCCGTAGAAGGGTTTCGAGCTAGAAGATGGAAGACCAGAAACCCAACCTGAGCTAAGAGGGTCGTGATCTTGATGCTGGGAAGGCATATGATAAACCTCGAAGGGGCTTGGGCTAGGTGGGCGTAAGGAAAATCTCTACCTAGAGTAGAGTGAAGGAGAGTAACCTTCAAACCTTACTGAGAACCTGAGAGAGATTCCCTAGTGATATCATGACTTGGCATAGGGGTGGCCAGAATGCTAAAAGTGAATGCATCTGAGCCTATGCTTGGGTGGAAATGCGAACACCCACAATCAATTGGTCGGCCATCAACTGTAATAGATAAGTATTTCATAGACTTTGTGTAATTGAATTGAAATGCATGATTGAATGCTTGTACTTGTGCTATTCATATGCATCCTTGATATATACAGATGATGGTATAACATTTTATCTTATTCAAATGATAGATAATTGTGATTTGGACGACTTGGTTGAATGGAAATTTGAAGTAAAGTTCGAATATCAATCCCATTAGTGGCTTTCTGTTTTAAATCATGTTAGCTAGGGAACAATGTTACGAACAGGTTTTAAATCAAGTTGGGGCATAAGGATTTGGCCTATGTGCTGGTTAGAAAATCCTCGAAGGGATTGTTCAAGGATCAATTTCGTAAATACATAATTGGGACAGACTCTACAGGACTATTTAGGTCATGTCGATCCCTTGAGTTTCCTTTTCTTGTTATAGAATTCAAGAAGGTGCTTCCTTAAAAGTATTTTCTTGTCCAAGTGACCTCAGGTTCAAGTCCATAGACTTAACCAAATCATGTGTAAGATTCAAGAGTGTAACCTTCTGGGGCTTATCAAAACCCCATATGACCAGGACCCTGGAACCCAGTGCTACACTCAAAGGGAGCTAAGTCTTTTGAGCTTCAGGACTTCGGAGGTTTGGAGCTCCGGGATGTTAGAGCTTCACAACACTCTAATCCTGCTGAAGATAACCTATCGAAACAGTGACCGGACAGTTGACCAACAACTGGTGGTTTCCTATCTATTGTTGTGGGATCTGCTTTGTCATTAAACCCTGACCAACTTTTCGACTGTGAAGTAATGCGAGTCGCTGATCCAAGAAACATCAGGATATTTCATGACTGTTGGATATAAGCTACGGTCAATCCGGTGTTGACTCACTCTAGGAGTAAAAAGGTGTTAGACCTTTCAAAATCCTTGAATGTCAAAGTCGCGGAGTAATGTGGGTCATAGATCTAAGGATCCTTCAGGACCCTTCTCGACCATTACATCAATCCTAGTGGAAGGATACGGTAAGCGATAATGTTGACCGACAGTAAGAAGTCATATCCCCTTTATGACATATTCGGTAGGTAAACCTTCGGGACTTAAATGGGTTAAGAACGAGAAATGTCGCAAACTTGCAAAATCCTGAAGTGGCGAAATTCCTCCAATCGTCAGATCAAGGGGAGGAATTCGGAAGAAATGGGAGTTGTTGATATGAGGGTTAGTTGGGATCCTTTCTCAACCATTCGATCTACTAGTGGAAGGATAGCATAAACACTTCGGCAAATCCTTACTCCAGGAAATGTAAGGTACAAGGGGTAAGAATATCCTGAAGGTCGAAGGCCAGAATACATGGTGAGGGATTCTGGAACTAAAAAACTTTGGGAGATTTGACATGTTGGTGCATAGGCCAAACGTCGAATCTCCAAAGGCTAGAGTACATGACAAGAGTTATAGAACTTCGAATTTCGGAACTCTGGGACTTTGGGAAATTTGAGGATATAGGAGAGTGTGTTAAGCGCCAAAGTTCCTTTGTTGTAGTGTCAATTCCAATTGGACGAGCCCACATACACCATGAGGATGTGGTGTTCCTGGATAATTCCACATGGCATCGTGGGATTGGTAAGATTGAAATTCCTACAAAACCGTGGGAAACCTTGTTACAGTTGGGAGATATGCCAATCGTCGATTGTTGATCGAACGCACAGATCAACGATTATGTTTCAATTAAATCCAAGTGTAAAGTAGAAGGAGTTGAGGAAGAATCCCATCCATTGACTATTTGGGAACAATCATGACCATTGAATTAAGGATCCCTTAGATGTTGACGAGAAGAGGGATGAAATCATGCTAACATTATGTTGATATCACGAACCTATATGTACGAGGAAGCCATGCGGAGGCCTGAAATTGGTCAAAGTGATAGGGAGTGGGCCCCTGTCGAGTTTAAGGATTGGAAAAGTGGCTAAGTGTTGAGACCCTTCAAATAGACTTATGAAGTGAAGAATTAGGCATTTGTGGGTCCGAGAGTCCGTGAGTCCACCTAGATAGAAAAGTAATCTAAGTATTGAGACTCCTCGGACAGACTTATGAACGAAAGAAATAGGCATTCGTGAGTCCGCAGGTCCATGAGTCTGCGAGTCCTCCTAGATAGAAAACTAATCTAAGTATTGAGACTCTTCCGACAGACTTATGAAGGGAAGAGTTATACATTCATGAGTCTGTGAATCCCCGTAGATAGAAAAATAATCTAAGTGTTGAGATTTTTCATGCGGACTTATGAAAGGAAGAATTATGCATTCGTGAGTCCGCAACTCTGCTTAGATGGAAAAATAATCTAAGTCTTGAGAATTTCATAGGGACTTATGAAGGAAAGAATTATGAGTCCATGAGTTCGTGAATCCACCACCCGAGAGAGTGCGTCTGAAGAAGGTATGAGTGACGATGGTTGTAGGCCTGCGGGGACTGAAGTTCCACCATGGCAGGCTAGGCTAGTGCCACATCAGAACCAGGGTGTCCCCACATCAGTTGGCATGGTCAATGACACGTGACGTGGATGCCACGTGGTAGTAACAAAGATGTTGCCTATGTAAACCTAAGAACTTTGGAAGGTCATACCTTTCGTTCTAGAGCTCAATCCTGAGTGAATTTACCTTCTTTAGAAATCTCTTGATGAGCAAAAGAGGATGGACTTGTGATAGAGAAGATTTAAGAAGCGAAAATTTAATACCCCATCCCTTAAAAAGGTACTTAGGGGTCGAGTCTGTTACAAATTTGTATTAGAGCACGCAACAACACTTGGCCTGCTTGGGCTCATGGAAGAGTCTATTAAATTTTTTATTAGAAAAAAAAGCTTTAAGGGGGAGGGCACCCTGCCCTACCCTATCTATGAGAACAAGATTCAAACACTAGGCCTAGATGGGCCAGAAATCAGTCATAGGACTGGTATAACAAGGCAAAGACAAGCATGTTAGAAAATTTCCCCTGCATTGGAAAATTTTAGTTGTTATCTACACCAACTCCTTGATTTAGGTTTCGTTCCCAAATTTCATGCAACAAAAAAGTTACATGTTGATCTATGGTAGAGGGAGCATATTGTTGCTTTGGTAGAATGATAACTACTCCTATAGGAGTGGGATTATGTTGATGGGCACCAAATAGCAAGCCTTGGATGTGAATGGTAAAGAAACTTGTTATAGGGATGCTTGAGTCCAGGGGGAGAATGGATTGAATAGGTTGCAAGGTTGCCTGCAAATGTGGGCTAGTAAAGCCTCTGGAAATTACAATCACTTCTTAAATAAGAGATTATACCTTGTGAGTATAATTCCCCATGTCTAGAGGCCTTATGGAAATATTTGAGGTCAACTTACTTGACCTGTCATGACTGACAACTTGCTATTGGGATAATCCCCTTTTTGCAAAGTAAAAGGGATCCCTATGGACTGAGAATAAACTTCATGAAAGAAGTAAAGTGACATGAGAAAGTTCAGGAGCTTATGGTTGTGTTAAGAGAGTGTACATCCCTAATAACTTAAGGGCATGTCTATGCAAGAGGTAAGCAAGTGGAATATGTCTACACTGCAGGCATAAGTGAAATTCTTGGTGCACAAGGATATGATAGAATGCATATGGAAAAGGATTGAACATGCAAATTAGACATATTATAACCTATGGTGGGTTGTAAGGTATGGTCTACTAATGGACCTCTTAGATGATAATGACATGATGTCAGCAAGAGTTAACAACAAGAATGAAATGTTGATAATCTTGGGGCCTATTACCTTATTAATATAGGACTGTAAGGATTAATGAGAGACTAATACAAGGTTTGATTAAGGAGGTCTCGGAACACCTTTAGATGACCAATGGGTCGTAATTGACATCTAGAGGTGGATGGTAGTCATATGGATATGGCTTGGTATACTCAGATAGCAATAAGAGGGATTTTAGGAAAGGATTCCCCTGTAGAGATCTGTTGAACAAGAATGAGTTGAGGCATGAAGAAGAGAATAGAAGTGGTTATCTTACTGCCTTGGGTAATGCAGTGACTACCCATCTGAATTCTGATTTATGGAAGGTTTTATAGTAGAAAGGGAAAAGGTGGCCCTTGCTGGTTGTTGCCATGTAGAGAGGGCAACATCGGTATGAATCAAGACTATGAGACTAGTCATATGATTGATCGTAAGATTTCACTAAATAAAACTAATATTAAAACTAAAATATAAATGTGAATGAATGAGGTAAAAAGGTGCAAGCGATGCACCTACATATATCCAAATATATGTATACATGCTTAAAAGTATAATATGATTGCCTGATCAAGTAGGATGTGAGGAAATATGTGTACTTTCCATATCTAAGCAATGCCATATATGCATGGTTAACCCTATGTTGGAGGGTCTAATTATATCGACAAAATAATAACTTGAGGAGGATGTGTCCCATTTCCTCAGGGAAAAACTAGAGTAAATTGTTGAAAGAATAAATGAGCAGGAATGATCTGTTGTCATGATAGGAGGCCACATGATTATGACTTTGAGGACTAAATGAGAGTGATTGTGAACACTCATGGGTTAGAATGATTTAAATTAAGTGTTCCTATAGTAGACGCAACAACATGTCGATGCATGTGGATAAATGCATAAAAAGCACATCTTGGAAGAGAGTTGATGACATAAAGATACATGTTTGAATGTATACTAGGAATGTGCCAGGAGAATGATTTTTTATATTGCCTATGGAATATTGGGTAGACCTCTGAGATAATGAAGCTGAGGCCACTCCATATAGTGATGGGTGTGCAACATAAGAGTTGCATGCTGAAGGAGTTATGTGAGGAGGAACTGTGTAAAGAATCTATTAGGAGAACATAGTCACAACCTTAATGACTACTAAGAATTGGACAATGGGTTGCAAGCTTATCTGTATCAGAATCCTGGATTACATTCTAAAACATAATGCATTATTGGAAGAGTAATAAATGAACATTGACCATTCTAATGTCTAAATGGTAATGTGCAGAATGCACAGGTTCATAATTCATTATGAACAAAAATCTTGTTGTTGCAGCATGTTGATTTATCCAAGAAGGTTAAGGTGAACCTAACCAACACTGCTCAAAGAATAGAACAAACAAATCCCAAGAGGGAAAAATTGCTTAAGCAAAGGAGGAGGAAAGAGGAAACACGTCCCTTGCTCCTAAAAATCCGATTTGTGTAACAAAGTTATAAATCTCAAAAAGGAATAGTTGGGAAAGCAAAAGAAAATAAATAAATAAGTATGTTTGAATTAATACGCTTGGTTGAGTTGTGTTAAGTAAAGGCAGTGAGGCCTTGGAGATAACTCAGCTAAACTGAAAATTTCCAGGTTGTGTAGGAGGAGTTGGAAAAGAGGGAAGAGTCCCTTAACTATTTTCCCTATTGGGTATTGTGTTTCTCTGGGATGAGAAGTTGATACATTGTTGCATAAATAAATTGGAGTTGTTGGGAAAGACAAATTCCAATGATGGACAACCTCAAGCAGAGGATGAATACGAGAAGGTTGTTGTTGAAATTTGTTGAAGGGACTTTAAAAGTCCCCATAAAGCACCATTGATGAGGTAATATTAGAGAGGGTATTGCCAACCAAAACAGGTATAAAAGTGTTCATTCCTGTGTGGCATAAGGTAGGAGTGGATTTGGTAAGAGTCCCCTGTGAAGTATTTTATTATATAAATGGTATGCAGATAATTTTGAGTGTTTGTTATATGTTATTGATACCCAGGCAAGGTATGATTCAATAAAGAAGATAGCCTAAATGATAGAGGTATAAACCTCTGGCAAGCAAGTGTGATTTAGAATCCTTGCGAGAAAATTCATGAATAAGTAGTGTCATGGGTACATTGACCCATTGATCCGAAATGATCTTTTAAAGACTATGGTTGAGTTTTAAAACATGATTTCATTAACCAGTTAGGAATTGATGAAAGAAGCATAAACTAATGAGATATCATAGCAGCCATAATAAGAAATGCAGATCAGAAAGGAAACATAGGGAGCATCAAACCATAATAGCAAGCTTGATAACGGAGTTCGGCAAGGCTGCCTACGTCTCCGAGCCTTTGTCTCAGTGGGGGAGGCTTCTTTATTAATTCTTGTATGCTCTAAAATTACATCAAAAGTACATAAAATAGATCTCTGACTGGCTCATCTATGTTCTACTCTGCCTCAAAAACCCAATACAATAGACGGCACTGAAAAATGTTGAGTGTAGCTCCCGGAATAAGCCTCTGAAGTTTGCTTGGCTCACTGGTTTTTCCTGCATAAAGTAAATTGTTCTGCTCCAATCTTCATAAATTCGACCTGTAGGAGAGTTGGTAAAAGTTTTGGTTTAAAAAGAAGTGGTCATGGGATCAAATCCCAACAAACCCACACTTTATGGCTCAAAATCTCACCAAATCTCATGAAATATGGGCAAAATACCATAATATATGGTTAAAAATAACCTTTTTTAAGTTTTAAAACCCACTTTGCTATATATATATGGAGCATGCCTTTTAATAAGCTCTTAACCTGCATTTGTATTGGAATATAACCAAGGAAATTTGAACTTTGCAACTAGGCGAGAACCGAGGATGGGTAAACACCAACAATGGAGGCTTCTGCTACTGAGCAGACGTAGGTTGAGGTTGGTATATCTTGCTTTGGATCATCAGTAGTTGGATTGAGCCGCTATCTATGGGTTCAATTGGGATGGATTTTTACCCTTCTAGTTTTTACGCTAACTACCTTTTTTGTCTTCACTTAAGGGTTTGTCAGATTAGCGGGGTCCTCTGTATTCTGTTCGGAGACAAATTTCTAGAGTTACCACTATTGTTTTGTAGTATGTAGTGTTTTGAAAGACCTTGTCATTTGTTTTAATACAAAAGTATTTTCCTATTTTTGGCGGTTCTGTCACAATATTCTAGGACGAGCTTCTGCAATAATTTTCCTTTCTAAGATATTGTTCCCATTTACTTCCCTAAGCTCAGTGGAGGCCACATGTCATACTCAACCTTAAACGATCTAGAAAAATACATTGCGGGTTTAATGGACGCAGAGGATGAGCTGGGGTGGAAGCACAAGGACCTCTTCACAAGAGTCGATGCACTTGGTGGTGTACTAGGGCCATCGGTCCCTGTAGAAATTGATCTGACGGCAAAGAATGGATTTACGCCTATTAATCTGACATATGACATAACCACTTATGCAACTCAGAGGTCAATATTCACTAAACCCTCTACACCACCCTCAACTGCCCATTTCTCCCCTCAGACAGAGAACTATCAACTGATTGCACAGGCCTTGCGCTTGAATTGAAAGATTGATTACCCATCGGAGAGAGTGAGGTTTCCCCACAAAAATCCTCATTCTTCGAACATCCGGAGGAAAGCGTGGAAAACTAATAGAAATGTTAGGAAGATGGTTTTAGGCTCAGACGCGGGCTTAGAGGAAGCTTGTAGGTATGCACTCTATGGAGTGATTGGAAGGTTTGCATACTCATATATGAGTATTGTTAATATTATTTTTTGGGTAGAAGAGGAGTGGGCTCCTTTGTTGGGATATACCTCAGACATACTCCACCTAACGAAAGGATGGATGGGTTTCCTTTGTAAGACCCCAAAAGATGTGTCACGACTTCTTGAAAATCCCTGGATTAATGGTGGTAGCATCTTACTGCTTAAGCGATGGAGAGTGGTTTTTGATCTATTGACAGAACACTTCCAATTCCGCCACATGTGGGTACTTCTACTGGGTCTTCCCATACATTTGTGGAATGTCGATGCCTTAAGGGCGATTGGGGATTCGTTGGGGAAGTTCCTCTCCTTGGAATTAACATCTTTGGAAAGCACTTCTAGAAAAATGGGAAGGGCGCTAGTAGAAATGGATATTCATTGTGGGTTGCCAGAAGTATTGGATATCGAATGGAGAGGGGGACATATCACACAGAAACTGGATTATCTAGGGATTATGTTTCATTGTAGCCAGTGTAGAGGTACGGGTCACCTACGTCGAGAATGTTCTGGTAAGGTACAAGAAGAAACATCGGAGGATACTCTTCTGTGAAGAGAGTCATAGGACTTGGATACTGAAGTGGACTCCTTAGGCTGTGTGAATTATCCATTTGACTCAGAACCAGATAATTAGTTGGATTATTCTCTGTCATTATCGGGTAAGTTACAAAAACATTGTCCTCTGTTATTTTCATCAATGTCTCTTTGGGAAAGGGACACTCTGGATAAATCATGGTGTTTACATTTATCCACTTCTGCAAATACTGGGCCTATCTTTGGAGGTTCGGGACCCAAGAATTCTCCCTTGGAGGTTTCGGCCATGACACTTTGTCCTACTCTCCCCTCAGTTCTCGATTCTACGAAACTTCATACTGGTTCTCCCGACCTACCTTTTATTCCACGCTCCTTCACTCTAGAGTCTCAGTCTCCAAAGTCTTGCAGCCCAAACTTGCCTTTAACAACTTATATCCACTCCTCGTCAATATTGTTATATAATCCTTTGCAGCTAGGTTACAGAGAATCTGAGGAGGATGAGCCTACCCTCAGTGCAGTTCTAGAATCTTTAATTCCATTTATTCGGGATAAAAATACTTCTATAAAGCTAACTATTTATTCGGGGAAGGCTATCGTTTGTCCTGTTGAGGGTTCGGAGGAAACTTCTTCCAGGGTACATACTGAAGAGACTGGAAAAGAATATGCATGGGTCAGAGGACTAGGCATTGAACACTTGCCTATAAAGACCAGAAGTTCCCGTAAGAAACTGGCGGCGTTAGCTTCAAAGAATGACATTTCAACTCCTTTCGCCACTGACTGTGGGCCTCTTAGAGCATTGAAAGCCTTGGCATGGGCTAAATGATGTTTTTTCTCTCATTAAACATCAGATGGATCAGGGGGGCCCTCAAAGTGGCCTCTCTTAGATGAATTTTGGATAACTACTGGCCGGATATAGTTTTTCTTCAAGAGACGTTGGTATGGGCTCAAAAAGCAAGAGATTGCATACATGCATTACGACCGGCCTGGGTTTCTTGTGTTGTGAATTCATTGGGTACTTCGGGTGGATTATTGGTCTCATGGGATCCTACTTATTTTGATTTAGTCCCTTTTCTTACCACTGCCAGTATTATGTTAACAGGCAAGTGTTTCAAAGACAAGCGAGAATTAGCACTCCTGAATATATATGGTCCATGCACAGACCGGAAAGACTTTTGGTAGTCAGTGGCGGACAGTGGTATTTTGTCACTAAAGAAATTAATCATAGCGGGAGATTTAAACTTTGTTTTATCCTCGGATGAGGTCTGGGGGGGTACATATACTTATGATTTGTCGGAGGATTTTTACAGAGATTGATTTATGTCAAAAAATCTGATAGATATAAAACTAGCAAAATTGGTTCCAACTTGGCGGAACGGTATAAGAACTGGTCCTGATGCAGTGGCAAGGAGATTGGATCGGTGTCTTGTGGCCGAAGATTTATTATCAGCATCCGATATTTACAGACCGTGGGTCAAATTCCCATTTTTATCGGATCACGCACTCATTTCCTTACAACTTGATATTTTTCCTATCCACAAGGCGTATCCGTTTAAAATGAATGCTCACTGGCTCAAGGAACAAGATTACATTGAACTAGTCCATAAAATTTGGAGGGAACGGATTTTCCTTTCTAAAGGAGGCAGTCAGAAGAGATTGGTATGGAAATTAAAAGTTCTGAAGACACAGTCAAAATGATGGTACAAAGAAAGCATATTAAAGAAGAATGAAAAACTGGGGACTCTAGAATTTGAGATCATTGAATCAATGTTGAGATTGGTAGATGATCCTACAAACCTTGAAGAAGGAAAGCTTCTTTGGCAGAGAGAAAGTGATCGAAATGAGATCCTAAGAGGTAAAAAAAAACAATGGAGGCTCCCTAGCAGAGCTATCTGGATGACTAGTGGGGACAGTAATACAAAGTTCTTTCATAATTTGGCGAGCCATAATAGGACCAGAAAACACATCTGGGAGATCTTAGATGGATGTGGTGTGACTTCGTCAGAGTAGGGACCCATTAAGGAGGTAGTTGTCCATCATTTTAAATAGTTTTATAGAGCACAGGATTCGATAAATTCAAATGAACAATTCCAGATGGTTGGTTTATACCCACAGACGCTTGGGTTTGTGGTGGGAAACTTAAATTTGGCTTTCCATACATTGATCCTGAAGGCTAATAAACCTGTCATTTTTAATGATTTTCGTCTGATATCCCTTTGCAATTTGTGTTATAAAGTGATCTCGAAAATCATTGAAAATCGTATCAAACCTTTCCTATCAAAATCGCTCTCTGCGGAACATCTGGGTTTTCTTCAAGGGAGGAGGATTCAAGATGCTGTCGGAACGGCTCACGAAGCGTACACAGTATAAAAAAGAAAAATTTGAAGTCTCTGGTTCTAAAACTGGACCTAAAGAAGGCATATGACTACATTGACTGGCAACTATTAAGAATTATCTTGATAAAGGTGGGGTTCGGGATCCAGTTGACCATTTGGATCATGGCATGTGTAACTTATTCTTCATACGTTGTTTTGATAAATGGTGATGCTACAGAATTTTTTAGAAGCGGTAGGGGACTGAGTCAAGGATGTCCTCTATCACTATTACTCTTTATACTGACCATGGAGGGACTCAGATTACTTCTAAATAATGCCATCGGTGAAGGTATTGTTACAGGTATTAAAGTATCTCGTTTATATAAAATTTTACATTTACTGTTCATTGATGATGTTCTTTTTATGACAAGAGCCACATTGCAAGAATGGTGAGAAATTGACAAAATTATCTGTCTTTTCTGCAAAGCTTCTGGACTAATGGTAAATCAAACAAAAACTACGGTTCATTATGCAGGCCTTACGGATATTGAACTTGGCCCTTTCAAGAACATACTTCCTTATACCTTTAGTAAATTGTCTATGGGCTTCAAATATTTGGGCTACTATCTAAATACTAGAGCACATAAGGCGAAAGATTGGGATTGGTTGGTGGCTAGAATAACAAAAAAGATTAGTATTTGGTGTAAATGGTGGCTATCCTTGGGTGGTAGATACATCCTTATCAAAACGGAGTTGGAGGGTCAATCAGTTTACTGGGTGTCAATGGAAACTATTCCTTGAACAATCCTATCAAAGATTAGGAAGTTGATGTTCCATTTTCTTTGGAACGATCACAAGGATACTCAACATTTCCATCTGTGTAGATGGGATTTACTCTCTAGACCAAAGAAGAATGGCGGCTGGGGTTATAGGAACCTTGCACTTTTCAACACGGTGTTGACTGTGAACACACTCTAGCGGGTTCTCACACAGTTTGGCATCTGGCAGAAGGTATTAAAGGATAAATACTTATCAAATACCACGGTTATCAACTGGTATAGGTTGGCATCACATAAGGTCAGCTCAGCGTCTAGAATGTGGACTAGTCTAGTCCAGTATGTGCATGGTATTATTCATTGGCTGAGTTGGTCTCCGAGTACTGGTCAACTCATAAACATTGGCAGAGATAGGGTTCTTGGATTAGGAGAAAAATCCATTCTCTCGGATGAGTTAATTACTATCTTGAATCAAAAAAAAAAATTAGTCCTTGCTTTAGCTAAGGCTTCACATAATCCCATAACTTTTACTGAGTCGTGGATTGGCAGCGCAGAGCTGGGTTTATCGGGCAATCTTGCATCTGAATGGGACACCTATTGCAATGACTTAAATGAAGTCGGTATTTCACTTCAAGGCACTGAAGACACCCTATTATGGACTGGTGGTGATGCCACAAGTAACTTGACAGTTAAAAATATCTACAAAGCTCTTATCTCAACCCAGGACTTCCCGATTTGGAGCGGCTGGAAAATAAATTTGTGGAAAAGGAACATCCAACTAAAAATCAAACTTTTTATATGGATGGTGGCCGAAAATAAAATATTAACCTAGGAAGTTTTAAGAAAAAGAGGATGGCAAGGTCCTGGCATTTGTCCTCTCTGCAAAAAAAATAATGAAGACATTGATCATCTATTTGTGCATTGTTCCTTTTCTCAGCCTGTTTGGGCCATAACGACTAGTCTTCTTAGAGTAAAAAATCGGTGGTCTAGGAACAATTTTAACAATGTCTTTGCCTCCTGGGTGATGGATAAGACAATTACAACTAATCTGGCAGTGCTCACTTGTTGGTATATTTGGCTCGAGAGGAACCGGGTGATCTTCGAGGGAAGTAAGCCCTCGTATTGGGCAGTGGCATATAGGACTATTGGTGTGCTCAACATTTGCACACATACACAAAAAATGAGTACTTTGAGTTGGAGGCCCATTACACAGTCGGAGGGTAATACTATTTCTTTCTTTGACGGGGCCTCTATCATAGGAGGCACGAACTGTGGAGCTGGTGGTGTTATTAAGCAGCCAGATTTGAATATTATCAGATGGCATATCAACTATGGGATGGGTACAAATACAAAAGATGAATTATTTGGTGCCTGGGTGACTCTAACTCTTGCAAAACTTTGGGATATCACAAGGTTACAGGTGATGGGAGATTCCAAGGTGATAATAGATTGGTTGAATCAAAAATCCAATTTATATGCTATTGATATTGAAGGTTGGAAGCGCAGAACAAAGACAATGATAACTAATTTTCCAAGAAATTAGCTTTCACCATATTCTCCGGGACTTCAACAAAGAAGTTGATCTTCTTTCCAAACAAGGACTACTAGAACAAAAAGGCATATTAAACCACTGCTTGGTGGAGGAAGGGAGGACTGGTCCACTAGCGCAGTTAAAACTATTCTAATAATTGTTGGTATCATTGTCATTATTTTACTTGCGTATCTTTTGGATATAGGGATTATAGACTAGTTTTTTCTCTTGGTGATGAACTATTTTGATATTAGCATTGTTTTGAAATCCATTTTAATACTGGGTGGATAACTCTTTTGGTGACATTTGGATCCTAAATTATTTTTGTTGCCTTATTGACTAAGAGAAGTTATTGTATTGATGGATTAGTGGAGATTTCTTTTTGAAATGATCATGTAAATGTAAATGAAATTATTATCTAATATATAATTTCGAACAAATTTTCTATTGAGAAAAAACTCTTAACCGGCATGAAATGCCATAATATATGGTAAAAGATATAAAAAATGGTTAAAATAAAACTAAATCCCAACAACCCACTTCAATGCCATATAATATGGCACGCATTTCAAGACCACATAAGAATATAGTTTATATAACCATGAAATATAAACCATAACATATGGTTTTTACAATCCACATATTCGTGGCACATAACATATGCTCGCATATATTATGAAATGGGTGTGATTTTATTAACCATATAATATATGGTTAGTGTTGTGGCATCAAAACTTGGAAATGGTGACACCCATATCATACATTTTAACTTGGCATTTGTTTTATGCCATAAAATATGGAAATAT
>ML786922.1:228411-249593 GCA_009831015.1 Picea engelmannii | reverse complement strand
GAAGGCATATGATAAACCTCGAAGGGGCTTGGGCTAGGTGGGCGTAAGGAAAATCTCTACCTAGAGTAGAGTGAAGGAGAGTAACCTTCAAACCTTACTGAGAACCTGAGAGAGATTCCCTAGTGATATCATGACTTGGCATAGGGGTGGCCAGAATGCTAAAAGTGAATGCATCTGAGCCTATGCTTGGGTGGAAATGCGAACACCCACAATCAATTGGTCGGCCATCAACTGTAATAGATAAGTATTTCATAGACTTTGTGTAATTGAATTGAAATGCATGATTGAATGCTTGTACTTGTGCTATTCATATGCATCCTTGATATATACAGATGATGGTATAACATTTTATCTTATTCAAATGATAGATAATTGTGATTTGGACGACTTGGTTGAATGGAAATTTGAAGTAAAGTTCGAATATCAATCCCATTAGTGGCTTTCTGTTTTAAATCATGTTAGCTAGGGAACAATGTTACGAACAGGTTTTAAATCAAGTTGGGGCATAAGGATTTGGCCTATGTGCTGGTTAGAAAATCCTCGAAGGGATTGTTCAAGGATCAATTTCGTAAATACATAATTGGGACAGACTCTACAGGACTATTTAGGTCATGTCGATCCCTTGAGTTTCCTTTTCTTGTTATAGAATTCAAGAAGGTGCTTCCTTAAAAGTATTTTCTTGTCCAAGTGACCTCAGGTTCAAGTCCATAGACTTAACCAAATCATGTGTAAGATTCAAGAGTGTAACCTTCTGGGGCTTATCAAAACCCCATATGACCAGGACCCTGGAACCCAGTGCTACACTCAAAGGGAGCTAAGTCTTTTGAGCTTCAGGACTTCGGAGGTTTGGAGCTCCGGGATGTTAGAGCTTCACAACACTCTAATCCTGCTGAAGATAACCTATCGAAACAGTGACCGGACAGTTGACCAACAACTGGTGGTTTCCTATCTATTGTTGTGGGATCTGCTTTGTCATTAAACCCTGACCAACTTTTCGACTGTGAAGTAATGCGAGTCGCTGATCCAAGAAACATCAGGATATTTCATGACTGTTGGATATAAGCTACGGTCAATCCGGTGTTGACTCACTCTAGGAGTAAAAAGGTGTTAGACCTTTCAAAATCCTTGAATGTCAAAGTCGCGGAGTAATGTGGGTCATAGATCTAAGGATCCTTCAGGACCCTTCTCGACCATTACATCAATCCTAGTGGAAGGATACGGTAAGCGATAATGTTGACCGACAGTAAGAAGTCATATCCCCTTTATGACATATTCGGTAGGTAAACCTTCGGGACTTAAATGGGTTAAGAACGAGAAATGTCGCAAACTTGCAAAATCCTGAAGTGGCGAAATTCCTCCAATCGTCAGATCAAGGGGAGGAATTCGGAAGAAATGGGAGTTGTTGATATGAGGGTTAGTTGGGATCCTTTCTCAACCATTCGATCTACTAGTGGAAGGATAGCATAAACACTTCGGCAAATCCTTACTCCAGGAAATGTAAGGTACAAGGGGTAAGAATATCCTGAAGGTCGAAGGCCAGAATACATGGTGAGGGATTCTGGAACTAAAAAACTTTGGGAGATTTGACATGTTGGTGCATAGGCCAAACGTCGAATCTCCAAAGGCTAGAGTACATGACAAGAGTTATAGAACTTCGAATTTCGGAACTCTGGGACTTTGGGAAATTTGAGGATATAGGAGAGTGTGTTAAGCGCCAAAGTTCCTTTGTTGTAGTGTCAATTCCAATTGGACGAGCCCACATACACCATGAGGATGTGGTGTTCCTGGATAATTCCACATGGCATCGTGGGATTGGTAAGATTGAAATTCCTACAAAACCGTGGGAAACCTTGTTACAGTTGGGAGATATGCCAATCGTCGATTGTTGATCGAACGCACAGATCAACGATTATGTTTCAATTAAATCCAAGTGTAAAGTAGAAGGAGTTGAGGAAGAATCCCATCCATTGACTATTTGGGAACAATCATGACCATTGAATTAAGGATCCCTTAGATGTTGACGAGAAGAGGGATGAAATCATGCTAACATTATGTTGATATCACGAACCTATATGTACGAGGAAGCCATGCGGAGGCCTGAAATTGGTCAAAGTGATAGGGAGTGGGCCCCTGTCGAGTTTAAGGATTGGAAAAGTGGCTAAGTGTTGAGACCCTTCAAATAGACTTATGAAGTGAAGAATTAGGCATTTGTGGGTCCGAGAGTCCGTGAGTCCACCTAGATAGAAAAGTAATCTAAGTATTGAGACTCCTCGGACAGACTTATGAACGAAAGAAATAGGCATTCGTGAGTCCGCAGGTCCATGAGTCTGCGAGTCCTCCTAGATAGAAAACTAATCTAAGTATTGAGACTCTTCCGACAGACTTATGAAGGGAAGAGTTATACATTCATGAGTCTGTGAATCCCCGTAGATAGAAAAATAATCTAAGTGTTGAGATTTTTCATGCGGACTTATGAAAGGAAGAATTATGCATTCGTGAGTCCGCAACTCTGCTTAGATGGAAAAATAATCTAAGTCTTGAGAATTTCATAGGGACTTATGAAGGAAAGAATTATGAGTCCATGAGTTCGTGAATCCACCACCCGAGAGAGTGCGTCTGAAGAAGGTATGAGTGACGATGGTTGTAGGCCTGCGGGGACTGAAGTTCCACCATGGCAGGCTAGGCTAGTGCCACATCAGAACCAGGGTGTCCCCACATCAGTTGGCATGGTCAATGACACGTGACGTGGATGCCACGTGGTAGTAACAAAGATGTTGCCTATGTAAACCTAAGAACTTTGGAAGGTCATACCTTTCGTTCTAGAGCTCAATCCTGAGTGAATTTACCTTCTTTAGAAATCTCTTGATGAGCAAAAGAGGATGGACTTGTGATAGAGAAGATTTAAGAAGCGAAAATTTAATACCCCATCCCTTAAAAAGGTACTTAGGGGTCGAGTCTGTTACAAATTTGTATTAGAGCACGCAACAACACTTGGCCTGCTTGGGCTCATGGAAGAGTCTATTAAATTTTTTATTAGAAAAAAAAGCTTTAAGGGGGAGGGCACCCTGCCCTACCCTATCTATGAGAACAAGATTCAAACACTAGGCCTAGATGGGCCAGAAATCAGTCATAGGACTGGTATAACAAGGCAAAGACAAGCATGTTAGAAAATTTCCCCTGCATTGGAAAATTTTAGTTGTTATCTACACCAACTCCTTGATTTAGGTTTCGTTCCCAAATTTCATGCAACAAAAAAGTTACATGTTGATCTATGGTAGAGGGAGCATATTGTTGCTTTGGTAGAATGATAACTACTCCTATAGGAGTGGGATTATGTTGATGGGCACCAAATAGCAAGCCTTGGATGTGAATGGTAAAGAAACTTGTTATAGGGATGCTTGAGTCCAGGGGGAGAATGGATTGAATAGGTTGCAAGGTTGCCTGCAAATGTGGGCTAGTAAAGCCTCTGGAAATTACAATCACTTCTTAAATAAGAGATTATACCTTGTGAGTATAATTCCCCATGTCTAGAGGCCTTATGGAAATATTTGAGGTCAACTTACTTGACCTGTCATGACTGACAACTTGCTATTGGGATAATCCCCTTTTTGCAAAGTAAAAGGGATCCCTATGGACTGAGAATAAACTTCATGAAAGAAGTAAAGTGACATGAGAAAGTTCAGGAGCTTATGGTTGTGTTAAGAGAGTGTACATCCCTAATAACTTAAGGGCATGTCTATGCAAGAGGTAAGCAAGTGGAATATGTCTACACTGCAGGCATAAGTGAAATTCTTGGTGCACAAGGATATGATAGAATGCATATGGAAAAGGATTGAACATGCAAATTAGACATATTATAACCTATGGTGGGTTGTAAGGTATGGTCTACTAATGGACCTCTTAGATGATAATGACATGATGTCAGCAAGAGTTAACAACAAGAATGAAATGTTGATAATCTTGGGGCCTATTACCTTATTAATATAGGACTGTAAGGATTAATGAGAGACTAATACAAGGTTTGATTAAGGAGGTCTCGGAACACCTTTAGATGACCAATGGGTCGTAATTGACATCTAGAGGTGGATGGTAGTCATATGGATATGGCTTGGTATACTCAGATAGCAATAAGAGGGATTTTAGGAAAGGATTCCCCTGTAGAGATCTGTTGAACAAGAATGAGTTGAGGCATGAAGAAGAGAATAGAAGTGGTTATCTTACTGCCTTGGGTAATGCAGTGACTACCCATCTGAATTCTGATTTATGGAAGGTTTTATAGTAGAAAGGGAAAAGGTGGCCCTTGCTGGTTGTTGCCATGTAGAGAGGGCAACATCGGTATGAATCAAGACTATGAGACTAGTCATATGATTGATCGTAAGATTTCACTAAATAAAACTAATATTAAAACTAAAATATAAATGTGAATGAATGAGGTAAAAAGGTGCAAGCGATGCACCTACATATATCCAAATATATGTATACATGCTTAAAAGTATAATATGATTGCCTGATCAAGTAGGATGTGAGGAAATATGTGTACTTTCCATATCTAAGCAATGCCATATATGCATGGTTAACCCTATGTTGGAGGGTCTAATTATATCGACAAAATAATAACTTGAGGAGGATGTGTCCCATTTCCTCAGGGAAAAACTAGAGTAAATTGTTGAAAGAATAAATGAGCAGGAATGATCTGTTGTCATGATAGGAGGCCACATGATTATGACTTTGAGGACTAAATGAGAGTGATTGTGAACACTCATGGGTTAGAATGATTTAAATTAAGTGTTCCTATAGTAGACGCAACAACATGTCGATGCATGTGGATAAATGCATAAAAAGCACATCTTGGAAGAGAGTTGATGACATAAAGATACATGTTTGAATGTATACTAGGAATGTGCCAGGAGAATGATTTTTTATATTGCCTATGGAATATTGGGTAGACCTCTGAGATAATGAAGCTGAGGCCACTCCATATAGTGATGGGTGTGCAACATAAGAGTTGCATGCTGAAGGAGTTATGTGAGGAGGAACTGTGTAAAGAATCTATTAGGAGAACATAGTCACAACCTTAATGACTACTAAGAATTGGACAATGGGTTGCAAGCTTATCTGTATCAGAATCCTGGATTACATTCTAAAACATAATGCATTATTGGAAGAGTAATAAATGAACATTGACCATTCTAATGTCTAAATGGTAATGTGCAGAATGCACAGGTTCATAATTCATTATGAACAAAAATCTTGTTGTTGCAGCATGTTGATTTATCCAAGAAGGTTAAGGTGAACCTAACCAACACTGCTCAAAGAATAGAACAAACAAATCCCAAGAGGGAAAAATTGCTTAAGCAAAGGAGGAGGAAAGAGGAAACACGTCCCTTGCTCCTAAAAATCCGATTTGTGTAACAAAGTTATAAATCTCAAAAAGGAATAGTTGGGAAAGCAAAAGAAAATAAATAAATAAGTATGTTTGAATTAATACGCTTGGTTGAGTTGTGTTAAGTAAAGGCAGTGAGGCCTTGGAGATAACTCAGCTAAACTGAAAATTTCCAGGTTGTGTAGGAGGAGTTGGAAAAGAGGGAAGAGTCCCTTAACTATTTTCCCTATTGGGTATTGTGTTTCTCTGGGATGAGAAGTTGATACATTGTTGCATAAATAAATTGGAGTTGTTGGGAAAGACAAATTCCAATGATGGACAACCTCAAGCAGAGGATGAATACGAGAAGGTTGTTGTTGAAATTTGTTGAAGGGACTTTAAAAGTCCCCATAAAGCACCATTGATGAGGTAATATTAGAGAGGGTATTGCCAACCAAAACAGGTATAAAAGTGTTCATTCCTGTGTGGCATAAGGTAGGAGTGGATTTGGTAAGAGTCCCCTGTGAAGTATTTTATTATATAAATGGTATGCAGATAATTTTGAGTGTTTGTTATATGTTATTGATACCCAGGCAAGGTATGATTCAATAAAGAAGATAGCCTAAATGATAGAGGTATAAACCTCTGGCAAGCAAGTGTGATTTAGAATCCTTGCGAGAAAATTCATGAATAAGTAGTGTCATGGGTACATTGACCCATTGATCCGAAATGATCTTTTAAAGACTATGGTTGAGTTTTAAAACATGATTTCATTAACCAGTTAGGAATTGATGAAAGAAGCATAAACTAATGAGATATCATAGCAGCCATAATAAGAAATGCAGATCAGAAAGGAAACATAGGGAGCATCAAACCATAATAGCAAGCTTGATAACGGAGTTCGGCAAGGCTGCCTACGTCTCCGAGCCTTTGTCTCAGTGGGGGAGGCTTCTTTATTAATTCTTGTATGCTCTAAAATTACATCAAAAGTACATAAAATAGATCTCTGACTGGCTCATCTATGTTCTACTCTGCCTCAAAAACCCAATACAATAGACGGCACTGAAAAATGTTGAGTGTAGCTCCCGGAATAAGCCTCTGAAGTTTGCTTGGCTCACTGGTTTTTCCTGCATAAAGTAAATTGTTCTGCTCCAATCTTCATAAATTCGACCTGTAGGAGAGTTGGTAAAAGTTTTGGTTTAAAAAGAAGTGGTCATGGGATCAAATCCCAACAAACCCACACTTTATGGCTCAAAATCTCACCAAATCTCATGAAATATGGGCAAAATACCATAATATATGGTTAAAAATAACCTTTTTTAAGTTTTAAAACCCACTTTGCTATATATATATGGAGCATGCCTTTTAATAAGCTCTTAACCTGCATTTGTATTGGAATATAACCAAGGAAATTTGAACTTTGCAACTAGGCGAGAACCGAGGATGGGTAAACACCAACAATGGAGGCTTCTGCTACTGAGCAGACGTAGGTTGAGGTTGGTATATCTTGCTTTGGATCATCAGTAGTTGGATTGAGCCGCTATCTATGGGTTCAATTGGGATGGATTTTTACCCTTCTAGTTTTTACGCTAACTACCTTTTTTGTCTTCACTTAAGGGTTTGTCAGATTAGCGGGGTCCTCTGTATTCTGTTCGGAGACAAATTTCTAGAGTTACCACTATTGTTTTGTAGTATGTAGTGTTTTGAAAGACCTTGTCATTTGTTTTAATACAAAAGTATTTTCCTATTTTTGGCGGTTCTGTCACAATATTCTAGGACGAGCTTCTGCAATAATTTTCCTTTCTAAGATATTGTTCCCATTTACTTCCCTAAGCTCAGTGGAGGCCACATGTCATACTCAACCTTAAACGATCTAGAAAAATACATTGCGGGTTTAATGGACGCAGAGGATGAGCTGGGGTGGAAGCACAAGGACCTCTTCACAAGAGTCGATGCACTTGGTGGTGTACTAGGGCCATCGGTCCCTGTAGAAATTGATCTGACGGCAAAGAATGGATTTACGCCTATTAATCTGACATATGACATAACCACTTATGCAACTCAGAGGTCAATATTCACTAAACCCTCTACACCACCCTCAACTGCCCATTTCTCCCCTCAGACAGAGAACTATCAACTGATTGCACAGGCCTTGCGCTTGAATTGAAAGATTGATTACCCATCGGAGAGAGTGAGGTTTCCCCACAAAAATCCTCATTCTTCGAACATCCGGAGGAAAGCGTGGAAAACTAATAGAAATGTTAGGAAGATGGTTTTAGGCTCAGACGCGGGCTTAGAGGAAGCTTGTAGGTATGCACTCTATGGAGTGATTGGAAGGTTTGCATACTCATATATGAGTATTGTTAATATTATTTTTTGGGTAGAAGAGGAGTGGGCTCCTTTGTTGGGATATACCTCAGACATACTCCACCTAACGAAAGGATGGATGGGTTTCCTTTGTAAGACCCCAAAAGATGTGTCACGACTTCTTGAAAATCCCTGGATTAATGGTGGTAGCATCTTACTGCTTAAGCGATGGAGAGTGGTTTTTGATCTATTGACAGAACACTTCCAATTCCGCCACATGTGGGTACTTCTACTGGGTCTTCCCATACATTTGTGGAATGTCGATGCCTTAAGGGCGATTGGGGATTCGTTGGGGAAGTTCCTCTCCTTGGAATTAACATCTTTGGAAAGCACTTCTAGAAAAATGGGAAGGGCGCTAGTAGAAATGGATATTCATTGTGGGTTGCCAGAAGTATTGGATATCGAATGGAGAGGGGGACATATCACACAGAAACTGGATTATCTAGGGATTATGTTTCATTGTAGCCAGTGTAGAGGTACGGGTCACCTACGTCGAGAATGTTCTGGTAAGGTACAAGAAGAAACATCGGAGGATACTCTTCTGTGAAGAGAGTCATAGGACTTGGATACTGAAGTGGACTCCTTAGGCTGTGTGAATTATCCATTTGACTCAGAACCAGATAATTAGTTGGATTATTCTCTGTCATTATCGGGTAAGTTACAAAAACATTGTCCTCTGTTATTTTCATCAATGTCTCTTTGGGAAAGGGACACTCTGGATAAATCATGGTGTTTACATTTATCCACTTCTGCAAATACTGGGCCTATCTTTG
This sequence comes from Picea engelmannii, assembly GCA_009831015.1. Taxonomy (NCBI): domain Eukaryota; kingdom Viridiplantae; phylum Streptophyta; class Pinopsida; order Pinales; family Pinaceae; genus Picea; species Picea engelmannii. The sequence goes on along the minus strand of ML786922.1, from coordinate 241,091 downwards.
GAGGTTCGGGACCCAAGAATTCTCCCTTGGAGGTTTCGGCCATGACACTTTGTCCTACTCTCCCCTCAGTTCTCGATTCTACGAAACTTCATACTGGTTCTCCCGACCTACCTTTTATTCCACGCTCCTTCACTCTAGAGTCTCAGTCTCCAAAGTCTTGCAGCCCAAACTTGCCTTTAACAACTTATATCCACTCCTCGTCAATATTGTTATATAATCCTTTGCAGCTAGGTTACAGAGAATCTGAGGAGGATGAGCCTACCCTCAGTGCAGTTCTAGAATCTTTAATTCCATTTATTCGGGATAAAAATACTTCTATAAAGCTAACTATTTATTCGGGGAAGGCTATCGTTTGTCCTGTTGAGGGTTCGGAGGAAACTTCTTCCAGGGTACATACTGAAGAGACTGGAAAAGAATATGCATGGGTCAGAGGACTAGGCATTGAACACTTGCCTATAAAGACCAGAAGTTCCCGTAAGAAACTGGCGGCGTTAGCTTCAAAGAATGACATTTCAACTCCTTTCGCCACTGACTGTGGGCCTCTTAGAGCATTGAAAGCCTTGGCATGGGCTAAATGATGTTTTTTCTCTCATTAAACATCAGATGGATCAGGGGGGCCCTCAAAGTGGCCTCTCTTAGATGAATTTTGGATAACTACTGGCCGGATATAGTTTTTCTTCAAGAGACGTTGGTATGGGCTCAAAAAGCAAGAGATTGCATACATGCATTACGACCGGCCTGGGTTTCTTGTGTTGTGAATTCATTGGGTACTTCGGGTGGATTATTGGTCTCATGGGATCCTACTTATTTTGATTTAGTCCCTTTTCTTACCACTGCCAGTATTATGTTAACAGGCAAGTGTTTCAAAGACAAGCGAGAATTAGCACTCCTGAATATATATGGTCCATGCACAGACCGGAAAGACTTTTGGTAGTCAGTGGCGGACAGTGGTATTTTGTCACTAAAGAAATTAATCATAGCGGGAGATTTAAACTTTGTTTTATCCTCGGATGAGGTCTGGGGGGGTACATATACTTATGATTTGTCGGAGGATTTTTACAGAGATTGATTTATGTCAAAAAATCTGATAGATATAAAACTAGCAAAATTGGTTCCAACTTGGCGGAACGGTATAAGAACTGGTCCTGATGCAGTGGCAAGGAGATTGGATCGGTGTCTTGTGGCCGAAGATTTATTATCAGCATCCGATATTTACAGACCGTGGGTCAAATTCCCATTTTTATCGGATCACGCACTCATTTCCTTACAACTTGATATTTTTCCTATCCACAAGGCGTATCCGTTTAAAATGAATGCTCACTGGCTCAAGGAACAAGATTACATTGAACTAGTCCATAAAATTTGGAGGGAACGGATTTTCCTTTCTAAAGGAGGCAGTCAGAAGAGATTGGTATGGAAATTAAAAGTTCTGAAGACACAGTCAAAATGATGGTACAAAGAAAGCATATTAAAGAAGAATGAAAAACTGGGGACTCTAGAATTTGAGATCATTGAATCAATGTTGAGATTGGTAGATGATCCTACAAACCTTGAAGAAGGAAAGCTTCTTTGGCAGAGAGAAAGTGATCGAAATGAGATCCTAAGAGGTAAAAAAAAACAATGGAGGCTCCCTAGCAGAGCTATCTGGATGACTAGTGGGGACAGTAATACAAAGTTCTTTCATAATTTGGCGAGCCATAATAGGACCAGAAAACACATCTGGGAGATCTTAGATGGATGTGGTGTGACTTCGTCAGAGTAGGGACCCATTAAGGAGGTAGTTGTCCATCATTTTAAATAGTTTTATAGAGCACAGGATTCGATAAATTCAAATGAACAATTCCAGATGGTTGGTTTATACCCACAGACGCTTGGGTTTGTGGTGGGAAACTTAAATTTGGCTTTCCATACATTGATCCTGAAGGCTAATAAACCTGTCATTTTTAATGATTTTCGTCTGATATCCCTTTGCAATTTGTGTTATAAAGTGATCTCGAAAATCATTGAAAATCGTATCAAACCTTTCCTATCAAAATCGCTCTCTGCGGAACATCTGGGTTTTCTTCAAGGGAGGAGGATTCAAGATGCTGTCGGAACGGCTCACGAAGCGTACACAGTATAAAAAAGAAAAATTTGAAGTCTCTGGTTCTAAAACTGGACCTAAAGAAGGCATATGACTACATTGACTGGCAACTATTAAGAATTATCTTGATAAAGGTGGGGTTCGGGATCCAGTTGACCATTTGGATCATGGCATGTGTAACTTATTCTTCATACGTTGTTTTGATAAATGGTGATGCTACAGAATTTTTTAGAAGCGGTAGGGGACTGAGTCAAGGATGTCCTCTATCACTATTACTCTTTATACTGACCATGGAGGGACTCAGATTACTTCTAAATAATGCCATCGGTGAAGGTATTGTTACAGGTATTAAAGTATCTCGTTTATATAAAATTTTACATTTACTGTTCATTGATGATGTTCTTTTTATGACAAGAGCCACATTGCAAGAATGGTGAGAAATTGACAAAATTATCTGTCTTTTCTGCAAAGCTTCTGGACTAATGGTAAATCAAACAAAAACTACGGTTCATTATGCAGGCCTTACGGATATTGAACTTGGCCCTTTCAAGAACATACTTCCTTATACCTTTAGTAAATTGTCTATGGGCTTCAAATATTTGGGCTACTATCTAAATACTAGAGCACATAAGGCGAAAGATTGGGATTGGTTGGTGGCTAGAATAACAAAAAAGATTAGTATTTGGTGTAAATGGTGGCTATCCTTGGGTGGTAGATACATCCTTATCAAAACGGAGTTGGAGGGTCAATCAGTTTACTGGGTGTCAATGGAAACTATTCCTTGAACAATCCTATCAAAGATTAGGAAGTTGATGTTCCATTTTCTTTGGAACGATCACAAGGATACTCAACATTTCCATCTGTGTAGATGGGATTTACTCTCTAGACCAAAGAAGAATGGCGGCTGGGGTTATAGGAACCTTGCACTTTTCAACACGGTGTTGACTGTGAACACACTCTAGCGGGTTCTCACACAGTTTGGCATCTGGCAGAAGGTATTAAAGGATAAATACTTATCAAATACCACGGTTATCAACTGGTATAGGTTGGCATCACATAAGGTCAGCTCAGCGTCTAGAATGTGGACTAGTCTAGTCCAGTATGTGCATGGTATTATTCATTGGCTGAGTTGGTCTCCGAGTACTGGTCAACTCATAAACATTGGCAGAGATAGGGTTCTTGGATTAGGAGAAAAATCCATTCTCTCGGATGAGTTAATTACTATCTTGAATCAAAAAAAAAAATTAGTCCTTGCTTTAGCTAAGGCTTCACATAATCCCATAACTTTTACTGAGTCGTGGATTGGCAGCGCAGAGCTGGGTTTATCGGGCAATCTTGCATCTGAATGGGACACCTATTGCAATGACTTAAATGAAGTCGGTATTTCACTTCAAGGCACTGAAGACACCCTATTATGGACTGGTGGTGATGCCACAAGTAACTTGACAGTTAAAAATATCTACAAAGCTCTTATCTCAACCCAGGACTTCCCGATTTGGAGCGGCTGGAAAATAAATTTGTGGAAAAGGAACATCCAACTAAAAATCAAACTTTTTATATGGATGGTGGCCGAAAATAAAATATTAACCTAGGAAGTTTTAAGAAAAAGAGGATGGCAAGGTCCTGGCATTTGTCCTCTCTGCAAAAAAAATAATGAAGACATTGATCATCTATTTGTGCATTGTTCCTTTTCTCAGCCTGTTTGGGCCATAACGACTAGTCTTCTTAGAGTAAAAAATCGGTGGTCTAGGAACAATTTTAACAATGTCTTTGCCTCCTGGGTGATGGATAAGACAATTACAACTAATCTGGCAGTGCTCACTTGTTGGTATATTTGGCTCGAGAGGAACCGGGTGATCTTCGAGGGAAGTAAGCCCTCGTATTGGGCAGTGGCATATAGGACTATTGGTGTGCTCAACATTTGCACACATACACAAAAAATGAGTACTTTGAGTTGGAGGCCCATTACACAGTCGGAGGGTAATACTATTTCTTTCTTTGACGGGGCCTCTATCATAGGAGGCACGAACTGTGGAGCTGGTGGTGTTATTAAGCAGCCAGATTTGAATATTATCAGATGGCATATCAACTATGGGATGGGTACAAATACAAAAGATGAATTATTTGGTGCCTGGGTGACTCTAACTCTTGCAAAACTTTGGGATATCACAAGGTTACAGGTGATGGGAGATTCCAAGGTGATAATAGATTGGTTGAATCAAAAATCCAATTTATATGCTATTGATATTGAAGGTTGGAAGCGCAGAACAAAGACAATGATAACTAATTTTCCAAGAAATTAGCTTTCACCATATTCTCCGGGACTTCAACAAAGAAGTTGATCTTCTTTCCAAACAAGGACTACTAGAACAAAAAGGCATATTAAACCACTGCTTGGTGGAGGAAGGGAGGACTGGTCCACTAGCGCAGTTAAAACTATTCTAATAATTGTTGGTATCATTGTCATTATTTTACTTGCGTATCTTTTGGATATAGGGATTATAGACTAGTTTTTTCTCTTGGTGATGAACTATTTTGATATTAGCATTGTTTTGAAATCCATTTTAATACTGGGTGGATAACTCTTTTGGTGACATTTGGATCCTAAATTATTTTTGTTGCCTTATTGACTAAGAGAAGTTATTGTATTGATGGATTAGTGGAGATTTCTTTTTGAAATGATCATGTAAATGTAAATGAAATTATTATCTAATATATAATTTCGAACAAATTTTCTATTGAGAAAAAACTCTTAACCGGCATGAAATGCCATAATATATGGTAAAAGATATAAAAAATGGTTAAAATAAAACTAAATCCCAACAACCCACTTCAATGCCATATAATATGGCACGCATTTCAAGACCACATAAGAATATAGTTTATATAACCATGAAATATAAACCATAACATATGGTTTTTACAATCCACATATTCGTGGCACATAACATATGCTCGCATATATTATGAAATGGGTGTGATTTTATTAACCATATAATATATGGTTAGTGTTGTGGCATCAAAACTTGGAAATGGTGACACCCATATCATACATTTTAACTTGGCATTTGTTTTATGCCATAAAATATGGAAATATGGGATATGAGTTCTTTATGGTGGGGATATAACCATAATATATTCACTTTATAAAATTAATTTGCCACATGATTTTAACTAGTAATATGAAATCACATCACCTGCCACATGGTTGTCATTGCTACATGTCTTATCCACAAAATGTAATATGTCCAACTCTATCAATGCCACGTTATTTTTTGATTGTTGACTCTTTACTTGTTTGTGTAGAACTTTAGAACAACATAACTTTAGAAAAACATAACTTTCACATATGGATTTGGATTTTCGATCCGTTTGCTCCACCGAAAAGATTACGACGAGTACTTCGTGATCATGTTGTTTTCTTGAGCATTTGAGAAATTTGATTTTTGAGCATTTCAGGATCCATTTTGGATCATTCCTCCCCACTAAGACCTTTTGGTCCTCCAAAAGAGTATTAACCAGTCATCAAGTGTGGGATAGGCCACCCCAATTGTTCTTTGTCTTTAAACTATGTCATGTGCACCTGTCTCATCAATATCAATTGCAAAACAACCATGACAACTCACAACATATTGTTAGCCACTTGTACTCTTTCACATCTTAATGAAGCCACTACCATCCATGTTGAAAACATTAGCAGTGATAACATCATAAATATGACTGTAAATGAGCTAATATGTTTGAAGTACTTGCACGAAATTAGTTTATCTTGAAGCAAAGTATGATTGAACTTCCATTCTACAACCATCTCATGTTCATTCTTAAGATCAATTGTCTGATTTGGCACAATTATAGGTGTGTTGCTTGCATAAGTTGTCTTCCTTAATTGTTCCATTGTTTGAAGAGATTGATTTGCTTTTAAGTGATGAGCATGTACAACATATTCATTGCCTTCTTTTATTAAGTGATATTGATTATGTTCCCTGTAGAAGATTGCTTTGCAGTCATACAAATAAGCACTGCCTAAGACCGTTCCACATTCATTGAGTGGCACCACATCACATATTACCTAATCCACAAACTTTGATGAAATTGCAAAATTTAAAGTGCATTGTTTTGTTATGTGCAATTTATGATTGTTGCTTATCCATTTAAGTGAGTAAGGTTTATGATGCATCTTAGTGTTTAATCCCAATTATTTAACCACTTCCTCTGAAATCAAGTTAGATTGAGATACATTATTTATCAATGTATTGATCTTAGTATGTTTCATTATCACCCTTGTGTGAAACAACTTGCATCTAGAATCATATCCATCACCAATTTTACCTATCAAACCAACTGTTGTGATCTTAGTTTCATCACCTGAATCATATCCCAAGTTTGTTGGTCGTGTTGTTGTTGCAACTGTTTGCCTCCCTTTCCTCTCTTTAAACCACTTTGGTCTCTTCTCGGGATGCAATTATCAGCAATGGTCATCTTCGTGCCCTTCTTTCTTGTAATGCTTGCAAGAGAGCTTATCTTCCCTTCTTGTCATTGAATTTGTTTTCCATCCATTCCCCTTTCTTTTGTCCTCTTTCCTTGAAGACGATTCCCCTGATATACCAACTCTTGTTTTCTCTGCTTCAATGTATGTTGCTTGAACAGAAACCTCATCAAGATTAGTAGGTCCAAACATAAATACAGTATTATGAATATGTGCAGGTAAACCTCTTATATGCTTCATAAGAGTTTCTTGGGTATGTAATGGAATGTTTAACATTAATGTCATCTTACGAAATTCATCTATGTATTCTTGCACTGTTTTTCCCTTTCTTAGTTTCAGACCTTGCCATTCAATTAAAGCCTTCTCTTTATAACCCAAAGGATAAAATTATTTTCTAAGTGAAAAAACAAAATCTTGCCATGATGGAAATACATTACCCACTTGTTAAGTGCCATTTTGCAACTTAATCTGCCATCAGATAAGTGTTGTGCCTGCAAGATGAAGCGATCCCAACTTGATTTGAGTTGCCTCATCCTTGATTTGTTGCACACTGCAATAAACTTCCATCTGTCTGACCCAGTTATCAAGCCTCTTAGCATTGACTTCACCATCATACATGGGTAATTCAAATTTCACATCAAGCTTAAGTAAAGGCATATCATGTTTATGTTTATGGGAATGTTTTCTTGTGGTGGATTTGGAACTTATACTTGAAGAAGAAGAACTTGATGGAGAAGAAGGAGGTGAAGGAGGAGGTTTAGGAGGTGTTGACACTCGAAACTGAAATGGGCTGCAGCAAATCAATCCCGAGGCAACCTCGAACCACTTTGGATTGGGAGCTGCCCCTTCCAACCCGAGAGGGATCTCTCGAACAATGTCACAATAGGAATTTAAGTAACGTGAAAAAGGTGGGCAGATTTATGGGTAAAAGATGGTCTTGGATTTGTGGGGTTTGAGGGTTAAACCAAGGAAAAGGCCCATTGGGCATGGATTCAAATGAAAACCGAAGAAAAGAGACAATAACAAAGATTAAATGCTTGCAGAAAATGAGGCAAAGTAAGTCTATCTCTCAGCGCTTTGATAAATCATGATGCGGTAGCGGAAAGAAAAAGGAAAGGTCGATGTAGCAAAGGATATATGCAGAGTTCTGAAAATGCAGATTGGTCTTACACAACTGATAGTTGGTGCAGAGGAAAGGCAATAAACAATCGCAGAAAACCCAAATCCTTTCGTTATAGTAGTGGTTGTACTAAAGTATAACGAAGCCCATCGGTTAGAAGAAAACAAAATGTAATGCAGTAGTGATGGATTAAGGAAGACATAAAGAGATGGTAAAGACAATTTCAGTTGCGAGTAAGGAAACACATAAATGAAATCCAAACAGATTTAACACAGCTGAAAAGAAGAAAAACATGCTGAAAGAAATCGACTGTGATGAATCTCACAGTCGCAAGCAAAAATCATCTTTATTACTCCAGTCTGGTTTACAAAAATTCAGTCATTACAATGAAACTCTCTTCAAAAGAAGTTTTTCAGTCTTGCGCTCATGCGCCCCCCCTCCTCCTCCTGGTTACGCGCCTCAGTCTTTTAAAATAAAATTCTAAACTAAAACTCTTTGAGTTCCAGGGAATATGAAGCGTTTTGTCTTCTGGAACTCTGCGGCTGCTGAGTGCGTCTGCCAGCTCTGCAGGCTACTCGAACTACTGCCAATGGCTTGGACAAGTGGACTGAATGATCCCTGCAGCTGTAACGGATTTCTCCCTGGTTTCCCGTCGTTAGGATGATTGTTAGATGCCGAAAATCTACCTCCAAAGTATCCTTTGCAAATACTATTAGTAGGACAGTCTTGGAGATTCTTGAAATTCACGTGATGATGATTCTTGATATCTAAGAATTTAGACAAAGATCCTCCATCCTTACTGTTCATATATTTGACGGTGACCATGTATACTTTGGATGCGCTCTTTTTTCCAGGCTCTAAATTCTCTAAACTATACATATTCCTTTCTATAGTTGCATGGTTATAAATCGTACGATGCAATCCCTTCTTTATCTTCACACATTCTTCTCTACCTTTTGTAGTTACATTACCATTTGCCTTCTTTATGTCCAAGTCATAATGCAATATAATTTGGCTTGCATTGAAGCTTACAGGGAAATGATTTGCAAGAAGGTTGACAGGAACCAGACGGGTAGAATTATTTCCTTTGTCGGGTCTATTCACAAGACCCAGATCATTTGTCCCTCCTCCGTCAGGTTTCTTTGAAGACCCCAGAACATTCTTTCCTTCTCCTTCGAGTCTATTCAAACGAAACAGACCAGATTCCAGTTTGGTTTCAAATACAAGAGCTACCGAGCCGAACTGAAAAGAATAAGTCATTCCTTCTCCGTTGGGTTTATTAGGAGGGGGGATATGTACCGGAGCACTGCGAGCTCTGTTGGACTCTGGTCCAGTTTCCTTTGGAATGGAGAGATTACATATCTTAGGCTCGGGAAGTCTAGTAGGCGTTGGAGTAGAGGTGGTCATTCTTTCCATGTCCATTTCTGGAGACTGCACTGTAGATACACTTCTTTCGTGTGGGATAGTTGGATGGGAAGTAAGAATTGGTTGCGATGTTTGTTCATCCGATGATCCCCTTCCCCGGCCTTGTCCACCGCTTCCAACTCTGGCTTTGCCTTTACCCCTTCCCGTCAAGCTTTCTCTCCGTTCCATATTTGTATGGACACCTTAGTTCCAAAACTCAAAAAGTGAAAAGATCACGATCGCCAACTTACATGAGCTCGCTATTAACAACCACGAATAAAGACACCCGAGGAAGCTCAACAGAACGATTCACTTATTGCAACACCAAATGAAGAACTTCAATCCTACATCATAGTTACTGTAAATAGCGGATTAGACAAACACGTAGGGAATCTCTATGGTAGACTGTGAAACTTCTGAGTATCCTTACTAGTACAATGGTTGTCAGCACAGACAACACGTCGAATGGTGCAAGGGAACCTGCGGGATTTCAGAGTGAGGACCCATATGTCTGTTCAGTGTCGTCGCTTGTCAAAAATGCCTGTCGAGCATTGTTCTATCAGAATGGGTGTAAGCTCATATTATGTATCTGGAGAAGTTTCTTCACCCACACTCTGCTAATATCTTTGATGGGCACGTCTTTGGTTTCAAGGAGAAATAAATAGACGAAGAGAGACATGACGACCACCCCATCCAACGAAGAAGAGAAAGATCATGACTTTGAAGTGGCAGAGCATCGCCAAGAATGCCTGTGCGATGACGAAGGTGAAGAGAAGATTTATTGAGATGGTGAGAATGGAAACAAACGTAGACAGAACGTTCACAGAACCTGTTATGATAGCAGACATGAGAGATGCATTATCTCAAAACCATTTTTCTTGAATAGCATCGACGCATAGAACATGATGGCATTTATTCTTGTAAACTGTTGGAAGAAGGGAATGGCCACAGCCATAACTAGCTAAGACCTGTGATTCCTCTCTGGAATATTACGGGAAGAGTCTTTTCGACATTTCATTAGCTTTCACAATATCGTCAAACTTTGCCTCAACTATACCATGTACAACTCCCGACAAAATCCCGATGAACAACAAACTAGGGTTTATTCCTGCACCGTCAATCTTCGATTGCTTGGCCACGGGGGTTTCTTCTTCTACCATTTCGGCCTGTATCTTCAGCCCTCTCAGTGCCATCGTTTCGATTCTCTGCATAACCAGAGGCAATCGATTATCGAGAGAAATGCACTCCAACGGCCCTTGACAATATTGTCAGTCTTGCCAGGGGAATCTTTCTGACCTATCTGTAGGCGTCATAATTAGCATTCCATGCGTGGCAAAAAATGCGACATGCCCATAACGCCCACCTGAGCCAGCGCGCCACCAAATAGGTCTATTGGTTGGTGCAGATACTCGAGTATCGGGCCACCGCATTGCAGTTTGAGACACTGAGAACCTCATCAAATGTTCGATCCCTGCAAGTGCTTCTAACGCATTGCAGCTCGACACCTTTAGCACACGAAGTTTTGTCAGACCACGAAACGCTTCAGTTTTCCAAATCAAGACAATCCCACAACTTTAGTTCCATGAGTGTATCTGGCAACGTTCCAACCTCCGCTAGACCTTCACAATCGTAGATATAAAGACGTTGAAGGTTGGGGCAAATACCTTTACCAAATTCTATCTCTGATATCCTTGTTGAGACTAACCACAAGTCCATAAGGCCGAACATGCACTCAACTAAAGAATCTCTATTGAATGGCACTTCTCTTACGGACTATCAAATACTACTAACTTTGAGAGACTGTTCAGCGCCATGATACATGGTGGTAAGCATTCAACACCTGTCCCGTTAAGACGCAACTCTTATAGGTACCGTTCATGTGCGACTTGAGGAGGCAATACTTCAAATTTTGTGCAGAATCTGACATCTATGAATTCAAGTGCGGTGACATTTCCCAGAGTCTCGCTGGACATGGTCAAAGTAAAATAACTCAAATGTAGATGCTCTAGTTGCAGTAGATTTCTCAAGGAATTTGAAGGAATCTATGTTAAGAGACAAGCCCAGTTCCTTCATTTCGACAATGGCTCGGCGTATGCAAGATTGAGGTATGGAGATCCCCCACTATGAGATTACCCGATGTCGCAAATTCGTGCAAGTATTTGGAAACCCGGATCCGTTATTAATTCCAGTGCAATTGAGAGGCAGAGCCAGGATGGATCGAGGGCATTGATTGACGATTCTCCATCACAACAAGACAAGGAAATATGGATTAATGGACCTTGAGGATCATGAGCAACCATTGACTCATGGCATGGTGAGACTAAATGTGTGTCGACCAGGAATACTGTTGACAGGCTCCAAAGGCAAAGACTCATTTAGCAATAAGAATTGACTTGAAATTTCAGAAAGGATAAATAGCAAGGTGAATGATGATGTCTCTCATCGGACAGGTACAATGGATCGGGTTGTCAGAAACATAGTGATGACCTAGATGAAATGAGGCAGAAGTCAACAAGAAGCAAAAATGCAGAGGAAAAATTTAGAAATTCTTCCCTGGCACTTGGCATACTGTTTTGATCCTTGAAATGCCTTCTTCATGCCTTGGGCAGCCAGTCAATTTTGACGTCTGTTACAACATCGGCTCCAACTAGGGATGGTGCTTTCCTGAAAGTGCCAAGAACCCTAGACCAGGTGGCCTTTATCCATATCAAATCGTGAAATCTTTATAACAAAACCATACTGGATTCAAAACTGAACTGAAAACATATTGAAAAACACCGCTGCAATCTAGTGCTTGAAGTCAAGCTTATTTATATACATCACCTACTCTAACTGCTGAAAAATTTCCACTGAATCAAATGATAGGAAAATGCCAGTGAAGCCAATCCAATAATTGTCTACGTATTTGAAACTTTCTCACACTTTCTTCGAGCAGGCTGAAAAAAGAAACCGACAACTTCCAACTGACCTGTCGGTGATCATGGATTTTCAAAACTTTCATCAATTCTTGTGACCAAATATTCCCGACATAGCATATTCCTCCATTAAATGAATCCAAAAGATCAGCAAAAGGGTCTTGAAAAAACATATCATACTGAGGTTTTAAAACATCCAGGGCTACTCCATGTTCTGATTTATGATGCTCAAGATCATTAAACATGGCAGCCATATCTTTTTCACGAAACAAAGCAGAATCTAAAATCTGATCTTCTTCTTGAGTAAGTTCACAAGATCCAACATCTTTATGAGCTAACTCCTCCTCATACTGCTTATCTTCATCAACTTGAGAAATTTCTATTTTTTCTTCGTCCTTCTCTAGAGGACTTGTATCACAACAATCTTCACAAAGGATTTCAGCAGAATATATCCTCTTACAATGTTGATGAAAAAGTGTGTGAAAAAATTTCAATGAAGGAATATTGGAATGGGGTAAAGATTTATAATAGAGTCTAGCATCATTTTCCAATGAAAACATAAACAATTTCATGAGGACATCTTCATGATGTACATTTAATTCCTCCATGAGCTTGTGGAACTCAAACAAATGTTGACCAGGATTGTCATCTTCATATTCTCCAAATTTAGGA
>ML786922.1:213972-228276 GCA_009831015.1 Picea engelmannii | reverse complement strand
ATATCTGCCCAAATTTTAATGTCTGGAACAGTGTTTGGAAAGCCATAAACATTTGCAAAGTCCAGAGGAGCAAACCTTGCAGCAATTCGAGCAGCGAACGAGCTCGACATTTGAGACCAGTGGAGTCGCCAACAAAATCATGTGGAGTCTACGAACCAAGGAGTCGCCAGGTGAATGATCACAGCCAATTGAATTCATATCCCCTGTTCACCATCAAGAGATAGATCTGAACTTTGTCGTATCCCAGGGAAGATAACCTCGTCCTCCGTCCCCAGCAACGGCGCCAAAATGTTGACACTCGAAACTGAAATGGGCTGCAGCAAATCAATCCCGAGGCAACCTCGAACCACTTTGGATTGGGAGCTGCCCCTTCCAACCCGAGAGGGATCTCTCGAACAATGTCACAATAGGAATTTAAGTAGCGTGAAAAAGGTGGGCAGATTTATGGGTAAAAGATGGTCTTGGATTTGTGGGGTTTGAGGGTTAAACCAAGGAAAAGGCCCATTGGGCATGGAATCAAATGAAAACCGAAGAAAAGAGACAATAACAGAGATTAAATGCTTGCAGAAAATGAGGCAAAGTAAGTCTATCTCTCAGCTCTTTGATAAATCATGATGCGGTAGCGGAAAGAAAAAGGAAAGGCCGACGTAGCAAAGGATATATGCAGAGTTCTGAAAATGCAGATTGGTCTTACACAGCTGATAGCTGGTGCAGAGGAAAGGCAATAAACAATCGCAGAAAACCCAAATCCTTTCGTTATAGTAGTGGTCGTACTAAAGTATTACGAAGCCCATCGGTTAGAAGAAAACAAAATGTAATGCAATAGTGATGGATTAAGGAAGACATAAAGAGATGGTAAAGACAATTTCAGCTGCGAGTAACTAAACACATAAATGAAATCCAAACAGATTTAACACAGCTGAAAAGAAGAAAAACATACTGAAAGAAATCGACTGTGATGAATCTCACAGTCGCAAGCAAAAATCATCTTTATTACTCCAGTCTGGTTTACAAAAACTCAGTCATTACAATGAAACTATCTTCGAAAGAAGTTTTTCAGTCTTGCGCTCATGCGCCCCCCCTCCTCCTCCTGGTTACACGCCTCAGTCTTTTAAAATAAAATTCTAAACTAAAACTCTTTGAGTTCCAGGGAATATGAAGCGTTTTGTCTTCTGGAACTATGTGGCTGCTGAGTGCGTCTGCCAGCTCTGCAGGCTACTCGAACTACTGCCAATGGCTTGGAAAAGTGGACTGAATGATCCTTGCAGCTGTAACGGATTTCTCCTTGGTTGCCTGTCGTTAGGATGGTTATTGTTAGATGCCGAAAATCTACCTCCAAAGTATCCTTTGCAAATACTATTAGCAGGACAGTCTTGGAGATTCTTGAAATTCACGTGATGTTGATTCTTGATATCTAATAATTTAGACAGAGATCCTCCATCCTTACTGTTCGTATATTTGACGGTGACCGTGTATACTTTGGATGTGCTCTTTTTTCCAGGCTCTAAATTCTCTAAACTGTACATATTCCTTTCTATAGTTGCATGGTTATAAATCGTACGATGCAATCCCTTCTTTATCTTCACACATTCTTCTCTATTTTTTGTAGTTACATTACCATTTTCCTTCTTTATGTCCAAGTTGTAATGCAATATAATTTGGCTTGCGTTGAAGCTTACAGGGAAATGATTTGCAAGAAGGTTGACAGGAACCAGACGAGTAGAATTATTTCCTTTGTCGGGTCTATTCACAGGAACCAGATCATTTGTCCCTCCTCCGTCAGGTTTCTTTGAAGACCCCATAACATTCTTTCCTCCTCCTTCGAGTCTATACAAACGAAACAGACCAGATTCCAGTTTGGTTTCAAATACAGGAGCTACCGAGCCAAACTGAAAAGAATAAGTCATTCCTTCTCCATTGGGTTTATTAGGAGGGGGGATATGTACTGGAGCACTGCAAGCTCTGCTGGACTCCGGTCCAGTTTCCTTTGGAATGGAGAGATTAGATATCTTAGGCTCGGGAAGTCTAGTAGGCATTGGAGTAGAGGTGGCCATTCTTTCCATGTCCATTTCTAGAGACTGCACTGTAGATACACTTCTTTCGTGTGGGATAGTTGGATGGGAAGTAAGAATTGGTTGCGATGTTTGTTCATCTGATGATCCCCTTCCCCAGCCTTGTCCACCGCTTCCAACTCTGGCTTAGCCTTTACCCCTTCCCGTCGAGCTTTCTCTCCGTTCCATATTTGTATGGACACCTTAGTTCCAAAACTCAAAAAGTGAAAAGATCACGATCGCCAACTTACATGAGCTCGCTATTAACAACCACGAATAAAGACACTCGAGGAAGCTCAACAGAATGATTCACTTATTGCAACACCAAATGAAGAACTTCAATCCTACATCATAGTTACTGTAAATAGCGGATTAGACAAACACGTAGGGAATCTCTACGGTAGCCTGTGAAACTTCTGAGTATCCTTACTAGTACAATGGCTGTCATCACAGACAACACGCCGAATGGTGCAAGGAAACCTGCGGGATTTCAAAGTGAGGACCCATATGTCTGTTCAGTGTCGTCGCTTGTCAAAAATGCATGTCGAGCATTGTTCTGTCAGAATGGGCGTAAGCTCATATTATGTATCTGGAGAAGTTTCTTCACCCACACTCTGCTAATATCTTCGATGGGCACGTCTTTGGTTTCAGGGAGAAAGAAATAGACGAAGAGAGTCATGACGACCACCCCATCCAACAAAGAAGTGAAATATCTTGACTTTGAAGTGGCAGAGCATCGCCAAGAATGTCTGCGCGATGACGAAGGTGAAGAGAAGATTTATTGAGACGGTGAGAATGGAAACAAATGTAGACAGAACGTTCATGGGACCTGTTATGACAACAAACATGAGAAATGCATTGTCTCAAAACCAATTGTCTTGAATGGCGTCGGCACATAGAACATGATGGCGTTTATTCTTGTAAACTGCTGGAAGAAGGGAATGGCCACAACCATAACTAGCTAATACATGTGCTTCCTCTCCGGAATATTACGGGAAGAGTCTTTTCGACATTTCATTAGCTTTCACGATATCGTCAAACTCTGCCTCAACTATACCATGTACAGCTCCTGACAAAATCTCGATGAACAACAAACTAGGGTTTATTCCTGCACCGTTAATCTTCGATTGCTTGGCCACGGGGGTTTCTTCTTCTGCCATTTCGGCCTGTATCTTCAGCCCTCTCAGTGCCATCGTTTCGATTCTCTGCATAACCAGAGGCAATCGATTATCGAGAGAAATGCACTCCAACGGCCCTTGACAGTATTGTCAGTCTTGCCAGGGGAATATTTCTGACCTATCTGCAGGTGTCATAATTAGCATTCCATGTGTGGCCAAAAATGCGACATGCCCATAACGCCCACCTGAGCCAGCGCGCCACCAAATAGGTCTATTGGTTGGCGCAGATGCTCGAGTATCGGGCCACTGCATTGCAGTTTGAGACACCGAGAACCTCATCAAATGTTCGATCCCTGCAAGTTCTTCTAACGCATTGCAGCTCGACACCTTTAGCACACAAAGTTTTGTCAGACCACGAAACGCTTCAGTTTTCCAAATCAAGACAATCCCACAAATTTAGTTCCATGAGTGTATCTGGAAACATTCCAACCTCCGCTAGACCTTCACAATCGTAGATATAAAGACGTTGAAGGTTGGGGCAAATACCTTTACCAAATTCTATCTCTGATATCCTTGTTGAGACTAACCACAAGTCCGTAAGGCCGAACATGCACTCAACTAAAGAATCTCTATTTAATGGCACTTCTCTTACGGACTATCAAATACTACTAACTTTGAGAGATTGTTCAGCGCCATGATACATGGTGGTAAGCATTCGACACCTGTCCTGTTAAGACGCAACTCTTATAGGTACCGTTGATGTGCGACTTGAGGAGGCAATACTTCAAATTTTGTGCAGAATCTGACATCTATGAATTCAAGTGCGGTGACATTTCCCAGAGTCTCGTTGGACATGGTCAAAGTACAATAACTCAAATGTAGATGTTCTAGTTGCAGTAGATTTCTCAAGGAATTTGAAGGCATCTATGTTAAGAGACAAGCCCAGTTCCTTCATTTCAACAATGGCTCGGCGTACGCAAGATTGAGGTATGGAGATCCCCCACTATGAGATTACCCAATGCCGCAGATTCATGCAAGTATTTGGAAACCCGGATCCGTTATTAATTCCAGTGCAATTGAGAGACATAGCCAGGATGGATCGAGGGCATTGATTGACGATTCTCCATCACAACAAGACAAGGAAATATGGATTAATGGACCTTGAGGATCATGAGTAACCATTGACTCATGGCATGGTGAGACTAAATGTGTGTCGACCAGGAATACTGTTGATAGGCTCCAAAGGCAAAGACTCATTTAGCAATAAGAATTGACTTGAAATTTCAGAAAGGATAAATAGCAAGGTGAATGATGATGTCTCTCATCGGACAGGTACAATGGATCGGGCTATCAGAAACGTAGTGATGACCTAGATGAAATGAGGCAGAAGTCAACAAGAAGCAAAAATGCAAAGGAAAAAGTTAGAAATTCTTCCCTGGCACTTGGCATACTGTTTTGATCCTTGAAATGCCTTCTTCATGCCTTGGGCAGCCAATCAATTTTGACCTCTATTACAATAGGAGGATCCTCTCCTTCTTCACTTTTGTCTTGTTTAGAATATTCTCCTTGGAAAGGCTTCTTCTATTCCAAGTAATCCTCATATAAGACCTTTACAATCTCAGACATGGTGAATAAAGTCTTTTGCAACTCTATCTCGTTCTGAGACATGCCTTCTTCCGATGCCATCTCCTCGCTTTGAGAAGTCCTCTTTCTCGATCCAATCTCTGCATCCCCTTCTACAAGCTTGCCTTCACCACGACTCATCTTTTCCCTGGTAATCATGCAAACTCAAAAACCAACCGTCAACCTACTCTGATACCACTTGATCTAAAATGATCTTTTAAAGACTATGGTTGAGGTTTAAAACATGAGTTCATTAACCAATTAGGAATTGATGAAAGAAGCATAAACTAATGAGATATCATAGCAGCCATAATAAGAAATGCATATCAGAAAGAAAACATAAGGAGCATCAAACCATAACAACAAGCTTGATAACGAAGTTCGACAAGGTTGCCTACGTCTCTGGGTCTTCGTCTCAGTGGGGAAGGCTTCTTTATTAATTCTTCAATGCACTAAAAGTATATCAAAATTACATCAAATAGATCTCTAACTGGCTCAGCTGTGTTATGCTCTGCCTCAGAAACCCAATACAACAGACAACACTGAAAAATGTTGAGTGTGGCTCTCGAAATAAACCTCCAAAGTTTGTTTGACTTATTGTTTATTTCTTGCATAAATTAAATAGTTTTCATAAATTCAACCGGTAGGTGAGTTGATAAGACTTTTGGTTTAAAAAGAAGTGGTTGTGGGATCAAATCCCATCAAACCCACTCTTTATGGCTAAAATCCCATGAAATATGGGCAAAATACCATAATATATGGTTAAAAATAACCATTTTTAAAGTTTTAAAACCCACTTTGCTCTATATATATATATATATATATATGGAGCGCACCTTTTAATAAGCTCTTAACCTGCATGAAATTTTATAATATATGGCAAGGGATATGGAAAATGGTTGAAATAAAACCAAATCCCAACAACCCACTTAAATGGCATATAATATGGCGCGCATTTCAAGACCACATAAGAATATGGTTTTTACAATCCACGTATTCGTCGTGGCACATAACATATGTTGGCATATATTATGAAATGGGTGTGTTTTTATTAACCATATAACATATGGTTAGTGTTGTGCCATGAAAACTTGGAAATGGTGATACGCATAACATAAACTTTAACTTAGCATTTTTTTATGCCATAAAATATGGGATATGAGTTTTTTATGGTGGGATATAACCATAATATATTCACATTATAAAAATAATTTCTACATGATTTTAAAATATGAAATCACATCACCTGCTTGCCACTGTGACGTGTCCTATTCACAGAATGTCACATGTCCAACTTTGCCACTGTTACGTCACCTTTTGACTGTTGACTTTTTCTTTGTTTATGCAGAACTTTAAAACAACATAACTTTCACATACGGACTCGGATTTTCAATCCGTTTGCGTTATCGAAAAGATTATGACGAACACTTTGCGGTCATGTTGTTTTCTTGAGCATTTGAGAAATTTGATTTTTGAGCATTTCAGGATCCATTTTGGATCACCCATCAAGAGTGATTGGGAACAAAAGTGTTGATAGGAAACACATTGAATTGAATGCATTGTGGAAATGCATGCTTGCATAAGAGGGCAAACAATAAATTGCTCATTAAGGAAGGACGACCTTCCAATACTCTTCATGAATTGTAAAGGTGTTAAAGAAAGGAAGTGGTTGACCATGAGTATTGGCACCACTGGCTACCAGTAAGAAAATAAGTGTTTAGATGCAACCATATGAAAGTTGGGTTTCATATTATAATATGTTAAATTGAGGACATGATCAACTTGTAGCATGAAACACAGTCCTACTACAATAATGAACGAGAATGAATAAGCCATATGGTGAAGAGATTGGTTGAGCTCCAACACACCAGGGCAAAGTGCTTGTCATAAAGTGTGGAAAACTTGAAATCAATGCAAGGGTGCATTGGGTATGAATGTGGTCATGAACATTGGCACATTGATTAAAGTCATTTGATATTTGAATTGCATTTGGAAAATTTGGTATGTTGAAATGATGCATGCGTAAATAATGATATTTCATTTTTTTTGTGTGTCATTGAATAGATGAAAATGATTTGATTGTTAGTATGCACAGTTCTGAAATTGTTTGTGAGTCATTGCAAGTATGTAATGAAAATATAATTTGCATGAGAACTAACAATTTGTTTGGTTGATTGAAGTTGAAATTGTAGGAAAAAGGGTCTTGGATATGGAAATGTTGTAAGCCCATAAGGAAGACCAATTGCCTGTTAAGACAAACTGCTATGGGAAGGAAAATCCCATACTTGTGAATCCGGTTCCTGTATGGAACGAACCTAAAAATAAAATATGGGAATTGGAAATCTATGAGTGACAGATTTGCAAGAAAATTCTGAATTGGAATTGACGATAACATCTCACAAATTTCTCTGTACATGTGATACAGGTGAGATGAGAAAAGTCTGTCCTAGAGGGACAGAGAATGGTTGTCAAGCTGGAAAGCATGAAAAATGATATTGTTGTGACATAAGAACCCTGTGGTAAGCCATGACCTCCCTAGAATATGTTTTGTTGTGCTAACACAAGCCAGAGGGACGCCTCGACTGTAAGACTCGATGAAGTCTCTAGAACTCTTATTATGCGAGAAATCCTTAGAAAGGAAAGATGGATCACCCAAGGGACTATATAGCAGAGAAGGGGATACTTGAGCTTGATCCTAGAGGGTGAGTGACCGCAAGGAAGAGGATACTTTGAGAATTATTGTAAACTATTGATTGAAATCATGCACACAATGGGTATGTCAAGGAAAACAATGAGCCAAGTTAACGAGACAACCATATGGATGCAAATCCATGAACTACACAAATAAGTATTGTGTTGGAATATGAAGTTTTTCCTCTTGAATTTTGAACAACAATAAGATATTTTCACATGAAATTGTGATTAATATGCTTATTGTCCAAAATTATTGTAGGCAAGTGACGAAAGCCAAGGGTCTGGAAAAGGACCAGACTACGAGGGAAAAGAAGAAGGTAATGTTGAAGAAGTTGAATGACAAAGGCATGAAAGATGTTACTAAGAAAGAACACCTGGAACATTGTTCCTTTGAAGGAGGAGGGGATTGGAATACCCATGTTTCCCCCAACTTGTAATTAATCGTAATTTATGATTGCCATGCAATGGCTTGCAAATATTGTAAATGTATTATTGTTTAATTGTAAACGTCGACAGTTGACTGATGGGTGAAGCCTTAGAGAATTAGCCATGATATCACTAGAGGAATGAAGGGAAGTTCTATTAAGTTAAAGGAACCCAAGCCACCTTGCAGAAATATTGATTGGAAACATTCAAATTATTTACCCTTAGCATGGATAACAAGCCAAGTCAGTTAATGAGGAGGGGTTGGTCGTTGAACAACCAACCACCCAAATGAATGGAAGTGTGGACGGTTATCGGAAAGGACATGAAGCAACCAGCTAGAGGACAATAGAAAAGATCACCATGGGTCCCTAGGATTGACTTATGAGTTGCCTTCTGACAGAAGAAACTGAATGGAAAGTCGACAACCGGCCTAAATCATGCGTGCAAGAAAATAACATGGGAAGGGGTGTGTGACGAAGAGATGCATAGAGGGAGAACTAGAGGAGGAATTCGGTCTTTGAGGAAGATAATTGCTCAAAGGAATGCACTAGAACGTGCAATAGGAGGATCATAAAACTCGTAGAAGGGTTCCAAGTTGGAAGATGGAAGACCCGAAACCCAACCTGATCTAAGAGGGCCACGAGCTTGATGTTGTGAAGGCATCTGATAAACCTCGAAGGGGCTTGGGCTAGGTGGGCGTAAGTAAAATCTCTACCTAGATTATAGTGAAGGAGAGTAACCTTCAAACCTTACTGAGAACATGAGAGAGATTCCCTAGTGATATTATAGCTTGGCACGAGAGTGGCCAAAATGTTAAAAGTGAATGCATATGATCCTATGGTTGGGTGGAAAGGTGAACACCCGCATTCAATTGGTCGACTATCAATTGTAATAGATAACTATTTCATAGACTCTATGTAATTGAATTGAAATGCATGATTGAATGTTTGTACTTGTGCTATACATATACATCCTTGATATATAGGGATGATGGTGTAACATTGTATCTTATTTGGATGCTAGATAATTGTGATTTGGATTGTCTGGCTGACTGGGAATTCAAAGTAAAGTTTGAATATCATATCCCATCAATGACTTTCTCTTTTAAATCTTGTTAGCTAGGGAACAATGCTACTAATGGGTTTTAAATGAAGTTGGGGCATAAGGATTTGGCCTATGTGCTCTTTATAAAATCCTCGAAGGGATTGTTCAAGGATCAATTTCGTAAATACAGAATTGGGACAGACTCTACATGATTGTTAAGGTATTGTCGATCCCTCGAGCTTCCCTTTTCTATTATAGAATTCTAGTTTCGTAAATGGAAGGTGCTTCCTTCAAACCATTTTCTTGTCCAAGTTACCTTAGGTTTGAGTCCACGAACTTAACCAAATCTTTTGTAAGATTTAAGAGTGTAACCCTCTGGGGCTTGTCAAAACCCCATATGAACAGGACCCTGGAACACAATGATACACTCAAAGGGAGCTAAGTCTTTTGAGCTTCGAGAATTTGGAGGTCCAGAGCTTCGGGATGTTAGAGCTTCACAACACTCTAATCCTACCGAAGGTAACCTGTCAAAATAGTTGCCACACAGTTGATCGAAAACTGGTGGCTTCTTATCCATTGTCGTGGGATTCGCTTTGTCATTAAATCCTAACCAACTTTTTGGCCGCGAAATAATGCGAGCCGTCGATCCAAGAAACATTGAGATCTTTCCTGACTGTTGGATATAAGCTACGGTCAATTCAACGTTGACTCACTCTAGGAGTAAAAAGGTGTTTGACGATCATAATCTCTGAATGTTGAAGTCCCAAAGTAACATGGGTTGTAGATCTAAGAATCCTTAGGGACCCTTCTCGACCGTTAGATTGAGCCTAGTGGAAGGATATGATAAGCGATAATGTTGACCGACAATAAGCATTTGTATCCCCTTTATGACCTATTCGGTAGGTAAACCTTCGGGACTTAAATTGGTTAAGAACAGGAAAGGTCGCGAACTCGTGAAATCTTGAAGTGGGGAAATTCCGCCAATCGTCAGATTGAGGGGAGGAATTCGAGAGAAATGGGAGTCATTGATCTGAGGGTTCATTGGGATTCTTTCTCAACCGTTCCATCTACTAGTGGAAGGATAGCGTAAACTCTTCGACAAAGCCTTACTACGGGAAACATGGAGTAAAAGGGGAAAGAATATCCCGAAGGTCGGAATATGTGGCGAGCGATTCCGGAAATTCGAAACTTTGGAAGCCTGGGAGATTTGACATGTCGGTGCATAGGCCAAACGTTGAAGCGTCGAAGGCCAAAGTACGTGACGAGAGTTCTAGAACTCCGGGACTCTGGGAAATTCAAGGATATAGGAGAGTGTGTTAAGCAGTGAAGCACCAAAGTTCCCTTGTTGTAGTGTCCAGTTCCAATTGGATATGTGTGTGTACACCATGATGATGTGGCATGCCTGGATAATTCCACGTGGCGTCGTGGGATTGGTTGAGATTTAAATTCCTGCAAAATCGTGGGAAACCATGTTACATTTGGGAGATATGTCAACCGTTGATTGTTGATCGAAGGCAGGGATCAATGATCATGGTTCAATGGAATCCAAGTGTAAAGTCGAAGGAGTCGAGGAATAATCTCGTCCATTGAAAAAGGTTTCAGGAGCAATCACAACCATTGAATTAAGGAGCCCTTAGACGTTGATGAGAGGAGGGATGACATCATGCTAACTGTTGGCACCAGGAAAAAGTGGAAAGAAGGATGATTGTGGGAAAGAAAGCATGCAGAAACGGAAGTAACAACTAGAAGGTAACATAGCATGCAAGAAAGCGTGCACAAGGAAAGTGACAGTTGGAGGAAGAACAACACACGTGCATGGGAGGAAGACCTAACGTCGGTAGTGTCACATACCCACTATGGAAATCAAAAAATTTCGTCGGTTTCTCAACGATCAGACCCCCGAAATGTCTACGGAGGTCTAGCGTAAGTTAGCTCTTCCCTCGTCTGTTCCCATAGGATCGCGGGTCACGACCACAGGTCGAACAAATATGGTGTCTTTTCTCTCTTCGCGATTCAGCGCTACCAGAGCGTCGAGTCTTTCGACTCTGCAAACCCCAACACAACGAAGCGCTGGACCCCGAAAGGGCTGGCGAGTACACGTTTCTTGTTTGGGTCTTGTCCTCGTGACCACATTCTGTTACCACGCGCTTAAACCGGCAAGGCCCTTACCAGTCTTTCGCGATTCAAGAAATCATGATGCATGACTTCTTCCTTTCCCATTCAAATCCCCGAAAACCACGAAGTCTCCCAAGTTTCCCTCCAAAGGGAGATCAACGGCTGTAAGCCTCCCCCGATCTGACGATATGGATCTTTTCGGGGTTTTGGTACTCGGGAGTTCGAAATGCAACGACTCCAAGACTCCTTGTCATTTAAATCTCTGAATTCCATTATGGAAATTCGTGTAAGAGATCGACGACTCTTAAGAGTGTGGATCCAACGGTCCACGGGATTTCAGAACTTTTCCCCAACTCTGACCGCTCACCACGCGTCTCCTCTGATGAACGGTCCAGATTCTTTCGGTACTTCTCCTCTCCACTACAGCACGTATCGGGATTTCATGAATCGCGGGGGCAAGGTTTTCTAGCCCTTTGGTTTCCTAGATGCCAAAACGCTGAAACGTCGACCGACAGCCATGTGTCCCTCCGATGGACGGCGACGACCTTCAGCCAAGATCAACGGTCGTGATCTTTTCGGGATGATCAATGGTCACGATCAAATCCCGGCTTTCCTTAACCTCATTCACACCTCTCGCCATTTCCGGGTTTCAGTGATCGGGATTTCGCGACTTGCGAAGACAAGGGTTCTTGCCCTTTGGTTTCCCGGGTGCCGAAACACAGAAATGTCGATCGGCAGCCACGTGTCCCTCCGATAGATGGCTGCAACCTTCACCCACGATCAACCATTATGATCTTTTCAGGATGATCAATGGTCACGATTAAATCCCGCCTTTCCCAAACTTATTCACACTTAAATCGATTCGGGGTTTCGGTAATCGGGATTTCGCGACTCCCAGTGACACAAATCCTCTGTCAACTCGATTCCCCGATATCTGAAATATCGATGAACTCTCGATCTCTGCCATGTGTCCTCCACAGATGGACGGTCCAGATCTATATCAGGACTTTCACCATGGAGTGTCTCGATCTCTTGTCATCAGGACTCTCGGAATCCCGAACTTCGAATCTCCGATACCGACTCCTCTCTCGGGACTTTTGCCCTTGTTCACGAGGGCTTAACCCTCATGCATCTCCTAGCAGATCCGACGGCTGTCGGGTTTTCTAGCTAATATCTGACGACTCAGATTTGTCCCACGCCATGTACTGACTCCTCCTTCGGGACTTTCGCCCCTGTTCACGAGGGCTTAACCCTCATGCATCTCCTAGAATATCCAACGACTGTCGGGTTTTCTAGCTAAGATCTGACGACTCAGATCTGTCCCACGCCGTGTACCGACTCCTCCTTCGGGACTTTCACCCCTGTTCACAAGGGCTTAACCCACATGCATCTCCTAGCAGATCCAACGGCTGTCGATTTTTCTAGCTAAGATCCAACGACTTAGACTTGTCCTACGTCGTGCACTCTCCCATTGCTCTCTAGACGTGGAAAAACCAACGGTCCAGATACTCCCACAGACCTTGGGGATCTACGGTCCCGATTTCCTCGCTACTCACAAAGATAAAAGAAAAGGGGTAAGGCATGTAACGCCCTTGTTTCTTCCTCCAATCTGACGGTCGTGAATGACCACAGATCTTCCGATGGGATCTCGTTCGTCGATTGATACTTATCCCTACGCTGCTACTTCGGGATTTCAAGAGGATCATTCTTCCTCGTATAGGGTTGCTAAGACTTGCGCATTCAAGTCCTTTTTCCAGGTTCTTAGTAAACTTTTCCAAGAAGGGTATCTCTGTGGAGAGATCTATTCCGGGGCATTCCTGGAGACAGATAAGGGGAAACAAGTTCCTAAGAACGGATTGGAAGACTAACTTGGTTCAACTTACGCATAATTAAATTTATCTATCAACATAAGCCATGCATGGTTTTTCTGTTACAAGCATACATCTACCATTTCTTATCAAAACACTACACAGACAGTCTTATACTGTAATCATTCACAATTTCACAGTTTATGAGCATATATGTCAGCATATGAATTTCAAGGTGCAAGATGTAAAATACTTATCAGCAATAACACCAGAAGTAAGTGCAACTACTGAGAGGGGTGCTCGTTTCCACCCAATCGTAGGCTCAACGATTCCGATAGGATTTACCACTAGCCACCCCCGAGCTGAGACCACGATGTTGCGAGACTGTGTCTCGGTTTGCCAGTGACCGAGAACGAGGGTTACTCTCCCCCTTCTCTGATATCACTCACTCTGCATATCTCCAGATTTCTCTTCCTCCCCTCGCTTCTACCCCCAATCGCTTCTCCCTCATGCCTTATCCTCTTACGAGGTTGCGTGTGGCGCGATTTCCCTCGCACTGGTCAGGCCTGGCGGCTCTACGGATGGGCGGTTCACCCCCCCCATCCCTCATTAATTCCTGAGGAGCCATCTACCTACCAACTTGCAAGACATTTAATTCGGGGCCAGCGAGCCGCTCTTGGTTCTCTGGGCCAGTGAAGTCCAAATACGGTATTGTTTTCGATGCAAGTTAATGCCACCATTCTAGGTGCCTTCCACCACCTTTCTCCAGCCATTATGGTCTCTTTTTCAGCATTCTCAGCAATCCTGCAATATATATATATATATATATATATATATTCATTATATTATTCACATTAATCGACCTTTTCCACAAGGTCCATTCACATCACACATTCACATTTCTGAGTTTGCCACAGTTCTTGGCCAGTCCAGTTATTTTTATGAACTGGGGGAAACAGGGTGTTACAATTCCCCCCCCCTTAAAGGAACATCATCCTCTATGTTCTTATCTATTAACATGAAATGCATGTACAGAAGTAAACAAAATCGGATATGCATGTTTCATGGCATCCTCCATTTCCCATGTAGCCTCATGTGGGCCAAAATGTTTCCACTGCACCTTGACCTATGAAATGGTTCGGTTCTGGAGCGGGGTTTCCTTTCTGTCCAATATGCATTGGGGTTCTGGTAGAAATTCTCCCTCCGGTTCCACCTGGATCACATACCAGTCAATTATATGGTTAGCATCATGTACATATTTCTTCAATAATGAAACATGGAAAACATTATGTGCTTTTACTATGGGAGGAAGTGCTAGCCTATAGGCTACATGTCCCACTCTATCTAGAACCTCAAAGGGTCCATAATACCGAGGTGCCAACTTGGCACAAGCTCCCATTTTCAGGGAACTCTTCCTGGGCCTAA
>ML786922.1:156198-198460 GCA_009831015.1 Picea engelmannii | reverse complement strand
TGCACCAGTAAAATATTGCAGCGCAGAGGCAGTTGCACACTTCTTGTTTGAACAATTCATCACTAGATTTGGGTGCCCAAGAGTTTTTATGAGCGACCAAGGCACACACTTCATAAACAACACCATCCACACGCTAACTGAAGAGTTTAAAGTTCATCACCAGAAGAGCACACTGTATCACCCACAGGCAAATGGCATAGTAGAAGCCTTCAACAAAATTTTGGAGAACGCACTGACAAAGATCTGTAACGTCAACAGAGACGACTGGGACCTCAAAGTACCAGCAGTATTATGGGTGTATAAGACCACATGCAAAAAGTTGACAGGGCACACACCATTCAAGCTAGTCTATGGCCAAGAGGCAGTAGTGCCATTAGAATTTTTAGTACCCAACTTACGCGTAGCAGCTATCACATAGATGACAGAATGAGGCCCAGTACAGGAAAGACTGAATCAGTTATTGTCAATGGAGGAAGACCGAATCCTAGCAGGATTCTATCAACAAGTGCATAAATCAAGAGACAAATCTTGGCATGATCGCCACATCAAGAAGAAAATGTTTAAGGAAGGAGATCTAGTATTGCTCTATGAAAACAAGTCATTTCAACACTCGAGGAAGCTTAGAATGCATTGGTTAGGACCATATGAGGTAAAATTTGTCACTGACGGAGGAGTTGTACAGTTAAGAGATTTAGCAGGCACAGACCTCATAGGAATGATCAACGGGAGCCGACTAAAGTTGTACAAGGACAATTGACCACCCACCGCGCAGTAAAAAAAAATTAAAAATTCTAAAATAAAAGAGAGAACAAAAAGGAAACAAGACTAAAAATCGCGCAACATGCCAGAGATAGAAAGGCCACAGGACGTTTGAAACACAAATTCAGCAAAGGCACGAACAACGGT
Organism: Picea engelmannii; assembly: GCA_009831015.1. Taxonomy (NCBI): domain Eukaryota; kingdom Viridiplantae; phylum Streptophyta; class Pinopsida; order Pinales; family Pinaceae; genus Picea; species Picea engelmannii. The sequence continues at coordinate 197,554 of ML786922.1, read as the reverse complement.
TACATATAGAGGAAAAATAAGCGAGAAACGAAAAGTCGACAAAAGCAGTATGACAGGACAACACTAAGCGAAATTAAATCACGGCAAGGACCAATAGGACATCACATTAAACACGCCAATGGGAGACAACAAAGAAAACATAATGGAAAGTACGAAACCGCCGCAGATGCATTAAACCCACAATTATGATGCATTAAACACATAATGGAGGAAGTGTCCTCGACAAGCTTTGTGACAAGCCCATACAACATGCAAGAATGAGAGCGATTGGTCTATTCGCGAAAGGAAAACAAAGAGAAAGTAATAGCAGCCAGAACGAACAGATCGAGACCACAGAACTCCCAAAATTTATTCGAACTTAGCAAACATTCAACAGTCACCACTATGGCACCACCGAAGCGAGCAGAAGCAAGCCAGAAAGACAGACCAACCAGGGTTCAAACTAGGTCACGAGGACCGCTGGAAGTGAACGAACAACAACAGTCGGAGATTGTTGACATCGACGAAAACCCATCCCCAGAGAGGATACAAGTGAACTCCACACCGATACTGAAAGAGATTCAGCAGCCACAAGCAGAGGCCATGAAAGTGGATACACCAGTAATGGTGCAGGTGCCTCAGAACGAGAAAGTGGAAACCCAACAGGAAGTGTAGCCAAAAAGAAACGAAGCAACCCTGAAGGTTAACAGAATGACACAAAATCTGGAAGCACTAGCACAACCAGATGAGTCACAAACAACCATCTCAGGTCAACCAGCAGAGCAGACCACTGCGAATTCCTCGGCTTGGACAGAATGGTTGATGGGGGAACAACCGAAAGTTTTTGGAACTTCAAACCAGCCACCGCAGCACGGAGACAAAGTTCAGATACCGAGCTCACCTCGTATGAAACCTGTAGCAGAAATCATTCTACCACACATACCAGCTAGAGTACAGGTAGAACTGGAGTTATTGGGTCACGTCGGGAAGCTTAAGTATTCCAACCATGACGTATCAGACGAAACCAAGTTCTCGGAACTTGCACAGAGGGTCTTTATGCAGACCATAGTCATAAACCAACTTGGAGAAATGATTAGTCAGCCATACCAATGGGTAGCTGGGCTGGACAAAACATGAATCTTAGGTTTGCTGAAGCTACCACATTTTGGTAGAGCCCAGTACACGACGACATGCGTCAAATAGTTGTTAGCAATCACACATGGAGGGGACATATGGTTGGACAAACTCGTCCCCATAACTATTGAGCTTATTGCATAAATCACAGGGTTACCAACCCAAGGTATGGATCCCGTGTTGATTATGGACAACAAATCCAAGGAGAAAGCATTGACAAAAGAAATGAAGAAGAAATATGGCACCGCTAGAGGAACGAGGGGCATCATAATCAAACAAATCAACAACGTAGCTACACAATTGGGCACAAAGATATTAGCTTGCAAATTGCTTAGAAAATGTCACAAAGAGGAAGTACCAGCAGGAGTCATTATAGTTGCATCTCAGTGCGCAGAAGGAACCTCTATGAGCTGGGCACCATATCTATTGAACTTATTTCAAGAGGACTGCAAGGATGCGCAGGACCTAGGCACAAAGTTTCATTACTCATGGTTGTTTACCCTAATAGCCTTCATCCGATGGCGAGAACCAGGGTATGTAATTTTCTGTACCAGACCACAACCAGCGGGAGAAAGATACCTATTACTGAGATCCGAGCCGCAAGCCAGGCATAAGAGGGAGAACGAAATCATATTCAAAGCATACCTACGAGATATACAGGAAGCTATCAGTTGATCATGGAGAATAACACCAGAGGCTATCATGCGATATGCAGACATCGCCAATTTTCGGGCCATAAGATAGACAATGTGGATACAGCCAAGCCAGGATCCAGATAAACAGTGGCTACATATGCGCTACTGCATCACAGAGGGTGATATCAACATGGTCATCAGTGAATGACCTAATGAATGGAGGATCCCAACCATTACCCGGGAAGTACCAGAAACAACAACAAAAGGAGAGGCAGAACAGGAGGAAACGCAGCCTCCGGAAATCCAAGTGCCCAAGAAACCACAAACAGGCCAAGGCAAGCCGACTCAGGCGGACGAAGGGTCAAAGCAGGCAGGGACCCAGAAGGGGAAGAAAGAGACTACACAACCGACCAACAGACAGCCAAAACAAGCTAAGGGAGCGCAAGAGACCACCCCAAACCCCATCACACAAGAACCAGGGGGAAATAAGAGACCAGCCGCGTAGGAAGGAGGCGTGTGAAATAAATCAAAGGCACAATAAGCATCGCCAAATTATATGATCACGGAGGACGATGGGGAAATGATCGCCATAATGGTCGAGGATTGTTTAGCAGAAGATTTTGATCATGCAGCACACTACAGGGATAAACTACAAAAAGAGCTGACAGAAATGGGACAGTTCCTCAAGAAATTTGGGGGAGCACAGATAGCAAGCAGCAGCAGAGGAATAGAGTCACCGAAAATACAGACCAAAGAAAGAGTGGAGGTAGAAGAACGAGACTCAATCAACTCCATGCCACATGCAAACACAATGATTTACATCAAACCTAGCATGTTACGCATGGATGAAATCATGGGGCGGACACCCCTGAAGGATTTGTACCACATCCAATTGGTCTTGACACGGATGCCATAAATGGAACTACACAAATTGCAGGTTAGCGTCGACCACGAGGTACAGTCTCGTGCACATAAAAACTTAGTCAAGCTACAACAAGCAACAAAGAAGAAGGAGGCGCTGGAAAAACTCTGTGAGCAGGCCAAGCTCGAAACTTAGGAGGAAAAATAATGTAGGAATGAACTGGAATGAAGAGTGGGAGGAATTTTTGAGAAACTCTCAAGCACCGCACAAGGGAATGAACTCCCAGTAGCGGGAAAGATTGACCAGATTGTGCAAGCAATTGATCAGTATCAGAAGGAGATCGAGAATCTCCGTGAACAACTCACACCAACCACTCCACTGACAATGAAGGAGCAGAGGAAGCAGGAAGCAACATCGCATTTATAGGAGATGGAACAACAGGTTAGCACAACAACTGAATTGTTCGATAAAGAAACGCAACTTTGGACAAGGTTGGAGGAGGACCCATAGGTCCAACACTGGGAAAAGGAAGAGGAAAGGATCAATGCAATGATCCAAGAACTCAAACAGAGGCAAAAGACCATACCAATCCCAGAACGAGTCAAAGGGATGTAAGAGATGAAGAAGATGCAGGCAGAACTTATCACTGCGCAAACACAGAAACATGAGTGTCAGGCTCAAATAGAGCCACTAGAGGAACGGGTAGCAGAAATACTCGCATAGGTAGAAGGAGCTAAAAAACAGATAGCACAGACCCAGGCCAAATGTGTAGGATTTTTGAGCGACGAAGTGACAGTTCAGGAAGTAGAAACCATCAAGGAGAAGACCGCGCAGGCACTGACAAAAACAACAAAGCTCAAGGAAAAGTTCCAGACGATCACCAAGGAGATCGAAGAAGCTTAGAAGGATTAGGTGACTCGGGATGAGTCACATGTCAGTGTTGGGGGTTTGTTGGCACTAGGTCAAAGTGGAAAGAAGGATGATCATGGGAAAGAAAGCATGCAGAAACAAAAGTAACAGCTGGAAGGTAACACAACACGCATGCATGCAAGAAAGCGTGCACAAGGAAAGCGATAGTTGGAGGAAGAATAACATGCGTGCATGGGAGGAAGACCTAACGTCGGTAGGGTTAGGGTTTTGGTAATACATTGTAAATGGCTAAAGAGCTCGATATATATAAATAGAGATACATAGGTATCATAGAGAGATGGATTCGCTTTTGTATTAGTTCAGCTTTTGTAATGTTATATCGTAGCTATGTACAAGTTGATGCATTATGTAATGTTGCTAGGAACCAATTTTGTAAGCTATTGAGCTAAGAATAGAGGAGAGAAGGAAGATCTAAGGATTAGATCGCAAGTTGTGGATCCCGGTGCAATCTAGGTCGCTTCATACAGATCTTACCCATATGAGGGAATTGTAAGCGCGCGATGCTAGAGATGAAAAACTACCATGATAAAAGAGGCAAGAGACAAAGCTTTGTGGACGTAGCCCAGGAGGGGGGGAACCACGATAATATCTATGTAATGTGATGAATGCATGTATATCTTTGTTTTCTTTCAGCAGTTAATTGTTATGCTTAATGAATGAGTTAATACATTGTTATGGAATATGATTGTGTTGTTTGGGAAATAAATTGCGAAAGATAGATGCACACCCGTGAGTAATAGTAGATTGCAATCACAATTCGTAGTATATGGCTCGTATTAATAAACCCCTATCTCATACTCAATCCTAGGATATAAACACCCGAGTCTTACAACCACCCTTTTAAAGTTATTTCGGGTGAGACTGCGCAGTGCACTCTGTGTACTGTGTTGCCTTCTGGTTTACCAGGAGGGCTGATAGTTTTAGAGGCTTTGTTGGAAACCCAAAAGACATGAATCTTGGGTCAATAACTCAGACGGTAGAGGAGAATAGCAAACCAACACTAACGTTATGTTGATATCACAAACCTACGTGTACGAGGAAGCCACATGGAGGCATGTAATGGGTCAAAGTGATAGGGAGTGAGCCCCTGTCGAGTTCAAGGATTGGAAAAGTGGCTAAGTGTCGAGACTCTTCAGACGGACTTATGAAGGGAATAATTAGGCATTCATGAGTCTGCAAATCCGTGAGTCCGCGAGCCCGCCTAGATAGAAAAATAATTTAAGTATTAAGACTCTTAGGACAAACTTATGAAGTGAAGAATTAGGCATTCGTGATTCCGCGAGTCTGCCTAGATAGAAAAATAATCTAAGTATTAAGACTCTTTTGACATACTTATGAAGGGAAGAGTTATACAATCGTGAGTCCGCGTAGATAGAAAAATAATCTAACTATTGATATTTTTCGTGTGGACTTATGAAAGGAATAATTATGCATTCGTGAGTCCGCATAGATAGAAAAATAATCTAAGTGTTGAGACTTTCGAACGGACTTATGAAGGGAAGAATAATGAGTCTATGAGTCCGTGAAACCACCACTCAAGAGAGTGTGTCGGAAGAAGGTCCAAGTGACGAGGGATTGAAGTTCCACCATGGCAGACTAGGCTAGTACCACATTAGGACCAGGGTGTCACCATGTCAATTGGCACGGTCAATGACACGTCACGTGGAAGTAAGAGAGATGTTTCCTATGTAAACCCAAGAACTTTGGAAAGTCGTACCTTTCGTTCCAGAGCTCAATCTTGAGTGAATTTACCATCTTTGGAAATCTCTTGACGAGCAAAAGAGGATGGAGTTGTGATATAGAAGATTTAAGAAGCAAAAATTTAATACCCCATCCCTTAAAAAAGTACTTAGGGGTCGGGTGTGTTACACGTTTAAAAGCTCACACACTCACCAATACACTTCACACATATGAAAGAGTCTCAATATACAATGAGGAGAGTGCACTTGGCGTTCATGGTGTCAATTCACATCATGAGTGAGGGGTTAAGGGGTACTAAAGGCCATGATGGATCATATTGTTATAGTGTAAAATATCAATTAAAAAATGGGAAAAATCATCATATAATAATATTTATTGTAAAAATCTTAAACTTGAGAAAGACATATAATTTATTATATTCAATAAATAAGTTCTTCACCTTTCTATGTTTGTACGTAAAGCAAATAGAAGCCGATCAACTTGAAAGGGAGGAAATTAAAGCCCAAAAGTGTAGTGTAACTTATGTTCAAATGACATTTAGAGGGGTAAAGTAAAAAGAAATAATCAAAATAATTGAAGTCACAATGAAGGCAATTCAAACCGTTGTAAGTAAATGAGACAATCTTTTGGGAATTTTAAGTGTTTAGTATTTTTTACATATACACATATGTTTTAAAATTTAGAAAAGTACATATTTTAGTTATTATTTCCTTTAGTATTCTAGGGTTATCAAATTGTTATAATGGTTAATGAAATATTAATATATAATTTGTTTATTCTTTTATATATTTTTTAACATTTCATAACGTTATTTTATTCATAATCCATAGATTCCGCATATTAACTAGTTTATTATTATTATTATTATCTAACGATTTATGTATTTAATTTAAACAGAATAAATTAGTACAATAATTAGATATAAAATCATTAATTCAAAATTAATTAATTAATTAATAATAAGTTATATTACTTATTATTAATTAATTAATAATAAGTTATATTACTTATTATTAATTTTTCTAAGGAATGAAACTCAATGGATGYTTCTCCACATTTGCGGATGACATTTTTAGTAAATCCATTGTCATAGATTAGTGTGTCTCATTTAGAGGGATTCAAATCTTGCACCTACTAGCATAGAATTAGCTAAATGCCCAACAACATTGGTGATAACCACTTTAGTTAACCCTTTGGAATTGACTATATCAATTATTATATACACATTAATACAATATAAAGTTATGTGCATATGCTTGAGGATAATTATAACATCAATGATCTTTCATAATTTTGCATTGGTGCTTTGGAATGTCTATTGTACCCATGCATTAGACAATTTATTGCACCAGTGCCCTGCCATAGATTCCAAATCAATTCCCTTACAAGTGCGCCTCACCTAAAGAGATTTGAATCTTGCACCTACTAGCACATAACTAGCCAAATACCCAACAACGTTGGTGATAACTAGTTTAGCTAGCCCCTTGGGTTTAATTATATTCCTTACTATATAAACATTAATACAATGTAAAGTTATGCACATATGCTTGAGGATACTTATATCACCAAGAATCTTTCATAATTTTGCATTGGTGCTTTGGAATGTCTACAACACCTAAACATTAATACAATGTAAAGTTATGCACATATGCTTGAGGATACTTATATCACCAAGAATCTTTCATAATTTTGCATTGGTGCTTTGGAATGTCTATAACACCCAGGCATTATACAATTTATTGCACTAGTGCGCTGCCATAGATTCCAAATATATTCTCTTACTTGATATAGATGCGTTGATGTTCAACCATGACCTTATATGATTGATGACTTAATAGATGGTGGACATGTCTATGCTACAATGTGGAATATACACTCTTAATTGAGATTACATGGCACCACAACAATTTGGGGACATATGGTCTAATTTACATCATATATAAAACTACACAAGTCTATTTTAATATGGACGCCTTGGCATTGTGTGTCTCCATAGTTGCACTAGTGCTTCCTACATACCAAAAACAATTGTTGCTTTGATAGTGGGTACCACAATGTTGCATTCAGTGGTGGTGCACCTATTTTAATGAAGAGCACTAGCATGTCATTCATTTAGATGCATTTTGTGGGTTGTGATATGCGGTGTGCTCATATCTATCTTGGTGCATTTATGCATCATATATGTCTTAGCGCATCACAAGGAAAACCTCTCCTAGTTGGCCAACAACCTTCCCAAAATATCCATGAATGTTTCTTTTAAAACATTTAGAAAACACCTCTACATCCAACTGCAGAGGCTTTAGCAAAATTTTTTTTTTGACCCATAAATATACATTAAAAACATTTGCTAAAAACATGTTTCTTAATAATAAAAGCCTAGGGAGCACCATGATAGCAAAATGCAATGTGAGGTAATGGGGATAGCTACCCAGGCAAAGCCCTAACATAAGTGCAATCACATACACATCTCTCTTATAACATTCATAATTTATGCTAAGATAATTGGAAAGTTAGCATTTCATACATATTAAAAATATCTCACCTTTGGTAAAATAAAGTTTAAAAAACAAGGTGAGCTACAAAGCAGCAAGTCCTTTCCTTTAGGGCAGGGGTGCAATTGCTTGAATCTTGGATGAGCTTGTTTGAACTTGCTTGTTTGCTTTCCTTCTTCTGAGAACAATTGGCAGACACACGGGCCATTGAAGTCCATGTTCCATATGTTCTTTGTCAAATGGTGGTTGTGACAACTAAATGGGAGAATATCATTATCTGGGGCAAGTTGTTGGTAATTCGATAGCATATAGAAGATGGAATGTTGATGTGATTGGTATAACGTTGAGCGATAGGGTTAATGTTCAAGACGCTTTCCTGGTTGGTTGTATCAGGATGATGAACCAACGATTGTGAGTATCAAAGTTCGGGGAAAGTTGTTGGTGATTCAATAACATATAGAAGATGGAATGTTGATGTGATCAATAGAATGTTGAGCGATAGCGTTTGTGTTCAGGGCGCTCTCCTGGCTATTTGTATCAAGATGATGAACCAATGATTATTTGATATTAATATGTTTAATGAATCCTCTTGTATATGAATTGCGCCCTCAACAAGAAATAAACTTAAGAGATGCATGGATGTCCATAAAAAACATTTCTATCATTCAATGTCCAAGTTTTTTTATAGTGAAAACATTAAGCAACTCTCAAAATTCAAATAATAATGTGACTGATTCATGCAACACAATGGTCTCAATATGCCTCAATATATGTTTCATAATTTCTATCATAAAAATAATTCTTTCAGAAATATGGAGGGGAACCCACAAGATTTGAAGGGGTATAAATACCTTGGAGGGATGGGGTCTGAGAGGACCTGTGAGAGAAAATAAAATAGATTTTTATTTGGGGCATCCAAGAATCAAATAAAACGGTGGATATAGGTTACTTTTTGAACCCCCAGGCATAGTTTTCAAGTAGTTTAGGCCACTTCTTGATGATGAATTGAATTTATTGAATGAGATGACGCTGTCGGAGTCTGCACTAGTTATTGATTATAACACCACTGTGAGAATCTACTGCAACGACACATATTATGGAGAGGTTAAAATATTTGAGTATAAACCTTGATTATACAATGTCACATCATGTGTTTGAGACAATGGAACAACGACAGAGGTTCAAGTGTAAAATTGATATTCATAGTCAATGGCTATGATAACCGCACATTCAAAAGCATTTATTTTTTAATCATTTGTAAGTAAATTTCTAACTATTTAGAGTTTTTTTTTCCAACATCTTATTTCTAGTTTTAGTCATAGACATTATCATTCCAAAGCTAATGAAATAATACATAGATGAGAGGAAAACTTACTCCAAGAAATTTTTACGACTCAAGGAAAGGCAATAGGCATTATTTATTTCAAAAAATAATCTAATGACCTTCCATGCGTCATGCTCCATGCACAATCTTGAAAAATGTGAAATCTCTTTCCATGTGTTCCTTAATCGATATATCTATACAACAACTATATCACATGCAGGTTGTCTCTTCCACACTCTTTTTTGTTTGCAATAATCCCGAAGAAACTTCTTGAAGCGAGCGGTTTGATTAAAGTAGGAGCAAGCAGGTTTAGCAAGGTGGGAGTGAACCATGAGGCAATGTAGTAGACAGGGGATGTTGTTCTCTTTTTCTTCACTACCACTCGAGAAGCAATCAATGGTTTGGCCAATTAAAATAACTCATACATCCCTATCACATTTCACARATGGGAACATGCCACAACAAGGGTGAAGCTGCATTTGGTTACTAGTGTTGGGCAAAGTGTTGCAATTGAAATAGAAATTGCAATTGTTGCATGTTTTTTTTAGGGGAATAAATATAAGGCTTGAAGTAGTATGAGAATTTACGAATGTTGGCGAAGGTCAGTGGATACGCTCCTCCATTTCCATAGGCACCCTCATATGCCATTCCATCACCTACTAAGTATAGTTAACAACCTCCTCAAACTCCACTTCATCATATCCATGCCCTAGCTCCTTCCTCCCTAGGATCCATATGAACTCTTCCTCCCTAGGATCCATATGAACTCTAGGTCTGTAATATTATGAATGGAAAATGTGAATCATTGGTAAAACTCTAAGAACAAGAGATAAGAGTTATCAGTCTAATATAGATGAGGAACCATATAGGTTTGTCTGAAAGTGAAGCCAAGTCTCGCTCGTTGGTGGGGAAGGAAAGAGGGAGGAGGTGGAGAGGAACCATGAGGAGAAGAAACCATGAGGAGTCTGTCGTTCTGTGATGAGAAAATAACCTGTAGAAACCTGCTAATTCAGATGATTCCCATGACGATGCTTGTAACACAGAACAAAAGCTAGTACAACACAAGAGATGAGGCAATAAGCATGAAGTTACATTGGCCCTTCATGATGGATTTTTTATTTTTATGTTTCATTTTAGTGTTGAATGCTACTATTGCAGGTTGTGAGGATGACAAATATTTCCTCTCCCTTTGGTCAAGTAGCTCTGCACCTCTCCAAAGCCAAACCAAAAACACAGACTGGCCTGGAACTGCCCCTCTTCTATCAATACAACAACTAGAGAGGTAAAGCCACATGCTAGAGGAAGAACTAAGCTTATGAAGTTGTTCCAAAGGGGGATTACGCTATATAGATAACTATCGATAATTAGTAAAGGAAATAATCAAAGGAGTTGCATTGGATTGACCTGAATCCATTAGACTTGGCCATATACTTATCTGAATGTTCTAGGTACGTATATTTCATATGTATATAAACAACAACAATTGTGAGGAGTTCATCGTGAGCTCGTCGCTGCCAACTCTAACAAATCTACCTTCAGGTATGGAAGATTGACTGTAGATTATAATAGAATCATAATAAACTATTTTAATTGATGTTGCATTGATCAAGATATCAACTGGATAACAAATATTTGGTTTGGCAGGCTAACCATGTAGGCATAATCCTTAATATCCATGGCACTTTTAAGCAGATTCATCTATCAAGCAACATATAGTAGAGGTAGACAATAGTGGTAGTTTAGAAGTAATGCCATTAAGGAATAACTATGGTGGTGGTGTGACAGTGAATAGTGAAAGCCAGTGAAGAGCCAAGCAGTTAAAGGTGATGACTTATACACCTAACTCATACATTTTCACTGGGAAGCACATAGCAACGAGATGACATGGATGAAAAGAGTCTCAATATGAAGCCAAATAAAACCTCAAAGTTCAAATTAAGGATAAAAACTGAAAGATGTTGAAGTTTGCTATAATAAAAAAAAATAAAAAATAAATAAATAAAAAATAAAAATAAATAAATAAAAATTGGGTTAAAATCTTCGGCTGCCTTCAAGATTGATGTAAAATCGACAAACCAATTTGTATACTAAATAAGACCACGTCTTCTTAAAACTTACGTTAAAACATCGATTCAAAAATGAAATGTTTTTAAAGCTTTGGTTAAAACTTCGCTTTGATTTGTGTGAAAAAACTAATAAAAAAAAGAAAACCGATTTATATAGTCTCTATTGGGCTTTATGGCAGGGACTAATAAGTAATTCTCATAAACATGTTATAAAAGGTTAAAAAAAATACAAACTTATTTTAGCTTAAATTCCAAATAATAAATAAGTTTTAGTTTAAATTCCAAATAATAAAAAATACTTATTTGATCAAATTTTCTCAAAACTTATAAAATAATACAAACTTATTTTAACTTAAATTCCAAGTCATAAAAAAATATTTATTTGATCAAATTTTATGGAAACTTTATAGGCTCCACTAAAATTACATTCCACAACTTAACCCTTTATAACCTTAAAAATGAACCAAAGGTTCATTAACATTTTGAAAACAAGGTGTTTAAAAACAAATTATATAATATCCTTATATGATTCACGAACCTTCTTAAACTAAAAGTAAAAAAGGAATATTCTTATATCCTTCACGAACCTTCTTAAACTAAAAGTGGCAACAATATTCTTTGTTTTGTTTTAAAGTTTTTGTTTCGTTAAGTTTAATTTATAAACATTTCACTAAACAATTTAAAAACATCGCAAAATGTTCCTTTAATCTTTTTGGTATAAATTGTGATTTGTCGCAATGGCAGTGAATGTAAAGATAATTAAAATGCATCATATCATTATTAGTCTCTACCGTAGGCATAAAGGGATTATAGCGATCGATAAATCGTTGACTTCATATTAGTCTGTTCTTTGATCACAAATATTTCCATATTATCTATTGTTGGAACTAGGGCACTGAAAACATCGATTTTTATATAAAAAAAAGTACCATATTTGTCATGATTTGATTGGACAAAAGATTGGAGGACTTATTGCCAGCTTCGCTATTCCCAATGTTATATATGTTGGCATATCCAAAGTATTTGATCGTATATGGTCTTTTTGAATCATATATTTTGTTATGCATTGGTCGAAGGTGGATTAATGCTAGCGTTAATTCGAATGTTTGGTTTAGCATTTTATGCTAGGTAAATTTATGGCAATGTTTGATATGGTGGCATATTCAAAGTTTGGCCTTCCAATACATTCTCTGGTGTTCGAACTATTGTTACAAAAAATACAATAATTTTGTTGGGATACATTAGAGACCTACCACATTGAATTTTTTTCTTAAATATTTACAGAGCATTTATGACAGACTTAAATGTTTACCTAACAGGCTTGGTAGTGTTGAATGGTTACTTAACAGGCTTGTTACAAGACATTTTCTTCCGTTTTTAAAATTTATATGCTTCAACAACATTGTTGGTTCACTGGTCCATGCTTGTTTTTTGCATGTTCACTGATTTCTTATTTGCATGTTGTTGTTGTTCTTGCTTGCCTGTTCGTGTTGTTGCAGTTTGCACGTTTGGGTTTCTGCAATCGCGATTGGAACAACATCGTTCCTAGGGGAGTGGTTGTTGCTTGCTTCTTTCTTCGATGTATGTTGTTTATTGTTGCTTGATTCGACTTTGCAAGGTTTCGGTCATGCGCATGCAGTTGGGCCTTTTGGTGCTTCTTAGACAGGTTCTTATTTTCTGCTTGTTCCTGTTTGCCTAGGGTTTGCAATGTTGGGATGTTGCATCCACAGTTGGATCTCTAGTTACATTTTTTGCAGTGGAGTTTGTATAGAATACTATTAAGATAAAATAACAGACTAAAAAATTGCAGGTGATGTAAATTGCATCTCTTACGAGTTAAAGCAGAGTTTGTCGGCCTCAAAGTATATTTCATAACTGGCGATGTTTTTTCAATGGATTATGTGTTACTATGGTTTCATAGTTATGAGAGTACCTTTTGTTGTGTGGGTGATATAGTTGTTCTCTCCCTTTTATTTTCCTCTTGTAAACTGTGTTTCTGAGTCTATAGTTTCTTGCCTTTCTATGGTCGTTTTGACCGACCGTCGTTCAGTTGCATACTTAGCCAGTTTTATGGACGCGGCTTCGCAGATAGGTTCTATCGAACTATGATAGGTCGTGTTCGGTGTATACATTAACATTCTCGAAATAGTTTTCTTTAAAAGAAGGGCTCCTGGACAGAAGAGATTGAAATTTATCAAATTATAGGTTTCCTGGACAACATAGGTTAATGATCGCAGGTTCTTGGGGTGGCGGGCTGAAAATTGGGCTTTTGTTGTTCAGTGCCCTACAAATAGCACAGAGAGTTTTGCGATCATTCCGACCAACCGTCGTTTGGTTGCATACTTAGCCAGTTTTATGGACGCGGCTTCATGGATAGGTTGTATTGAACTATGACAGGTCATGTTCGGTATATACATTAGCATTCCCGAATTAGTTTTCTTTAAAAGAAGGGCTCCTGGACAGAAGAGATTGAAATTTATCAAATTATAGGTTTCCTGGACAACATAAATTAAACATAGGAAATATGTAATTTTATAAAGTATGCACAGAGCCCTCATCCCATACTTAGCTAGTTTTTGCATCGCGGGTTGTTGGGGTGGCCCGCTGAAAATTGGCCTTCTGTTGTTCTATGCCCTACAAATAACACAGAGAGTTCCGCGATATACAAATTGACAATCAGACTTGTAGACTATTTGAATTTTAAGGGACTCATGTCCAAAAATTTTAGCATTCTCGAAATAGTTTACTTTACGTACGTTTTACATACGCTGGTGGACAAAAAAAATAAAAAAATAGTAAGCATTTTTTGGATCACGGGTTCTCGGGGTGGTGGGCTCTAAATTGGGATTTTGTTGTTTTGTGTCCTACAAATAGCACAGAGAGTTTCGTGATATACAAATTGACAATCGGACTTGCGGACTATTTGAATTTGAAGGGCCTCATGTCCAAAAAAAATTAACATTCTCGAATTACTTTTATTTACGTACATTTTACATACGCTCGTGGACCAAAAGACAGAAAGAATAGTAGTAACGTTTGTTACATACACATCCATCCCCGCTACCTTCTGCGCTTCCCAATACACATTAATTATGCTTTCAAAAGTCAGAATCGACCAGACAGGTTCGAAAAGATGGGCTTTAATAACTGGATAGCTTGAGGACATCTCTCATTAAAATGAATAGATAGACGAATATTATGGGATCTGGTAATTTATTTTTGCCTGTATTTTGAATTTGCGAAAATAATTTTTTATTTTTATTTTTTTTGCTTGTGTTGTTTTAGTTTTCTTAAAAGCTTCAGCATAGTCCACGAACGTGTCACCCACAGAGGCCTTGACGTAATGTCCCTCTTTAATATTGTGCATATCTTAGATGTCAAATTTGAGAATCTGCTCGGATATGGGAATTTTAATACATGTTGCTAGTCACTATTCAACGTACATATTTGAAAAGATTGGCATTAATAAGCGAAAATATCGAGAACATTTGTCATTAAAACAAATCAACACAAAATCTACGAAAGATCATCCAACGTTGCTTTTAAATACTTATTGCCATTTCTCTCTATCATCAAAGAGTTGTGCTTTAGGGTGCCTTTGTTCTAATGTTCCTGGTCATGGACATGTAAGACAACTTAGAGATGCGATTGAGGGCCAAATGAAAGAAGAGAGAATGGTTTTATGTGACGTGAGCTTTGAGTAAAAAAAAACTTTGTTATACAAGAGAAACTTAGAGAGGAGGAAAAAAAAAGAACAAGTATGTTCTGGTTGGTGTTCTCCCTGTGTTCAATGCTTTGGTTGGTTGAAAAGGCTGCTTGGATATTTGTTTGTTGAACTTCTTAGTTTTCTTGCTGGGAATTGTAATGGATTTTTAGGTCACGTGCAAAAAAGTTTTTCGTTTAAGTATATAGCTTCTTCCAACAACACAGATTTGGCAAGTGTATCGAATTGTACAGATCCCACAAGAATTTGTCTTCCTCGGGGGTGGCGCATTTACAGTGGCTTGCAAAATGGCCTGCCATGTTCATAAATGACGCAAAATATTACTCCATTTGCGAATGTAACCAGAGGCAGGTAAAATAAACTATATGGGTGGATAAAATGACATATTATCACTACAAAAGTTTCTATTTCAAAGTTTGATGAGCTACTTGTGGGTCTGGTAACTTACTTGAAAAAAAGCCATGTTCTTTGTCAAAGTTTGTTCGGTTTCCTATGGATGTAGTTGCAGACTCCACATATATGGCGTCACCGTTGAACATTCCAGACCTTTCTGTGGGCCACCATACCTCCACCGCTATGAGTAAAGATATATTGTGATGCCATCTGCAACATTTGATACACTTGCCAGATCTATGCTGGTGTGTTCTGCAGCATTTGATGCACTTGCCACACCTATGTTGCGCGAAGAAGTTATGTACCTCAACAGATTTTCATTTTGCAGTAGGGTTGGACGTTTCTTCCAATTTATTGTAATAAAGCAAAGAAGTTCAACATACAAATCTTCAGGCAGGCTTTTCAACCAAATAGATGATCAAATACAGGAAGAATACCAGTCACTACATACTTGAATTTGTTTCCCCTACCATATCTATTGTGACATAAAACGACTCCGTCCACTTTGAAATCGACCTGAATCGCATTTCTAAGTTGTCTCGGATGTCAAGGGTCGGGAACATTGCAAGGAAACCACCTTAAACCCCAACTTTTTGACAGCAGAGGGAAATTAATTCTTGACAAAGAATGGAATGTTGAATAACCAACCATTGCAAGCAAGCCATATCTGGAAGAGACAAGGTATTAAAAAAACTGGGATAGATGTAGTTGGCAGCACCGATTAAGTACAAAACCCAAAATTGATATTCAACTCGTTTTTTACGAATAAAGAGTTTGAACGTCAAGAAAACTTTCAAGAAGCTTCATCAATGTACATATTTTTTATTGGTCGGCGGTAGGCCAAATCGCAATCATTGTGGCAAATAGCCTCAATTGTATTTTGTAACCCATCTTATTTGAATATAGAATAATTTCGGTTTATTTTTTAATAGTGTTTTTCAATTTCTGGTATTTGTTTTAATTTTATTTTGTACCTTCTTCCCCTTTGTGGTTAAACATGGACGACAAGCTTTTCTTTCTGTTGCCCACTACTTCAATCTAAATAAAGCTTGCTCTGTTCTTTCTTTACATTTTACATTTAAGAATAATTTTTCATAAGCCATACTTATGTGGTGTCGATCCTGTATTTAAAGAAAGAAATTTGAGGACCCGTCCTGCTTCCATTCTTCGGGTTCCGTAAATAGAATGAATTAATGAGTTACAACAAGGCGGCTCAAGTGTTGACGCAATGTTCCTGTTCAGTATGTTGGATATATTGTAGCTTCTTCTATTTGATAATATATGTGCATATATACTAATATCAGTACTATTGGAGTAAATACAAAAAACTTCCTCTTTAGCAAAGCTTAGGCAATTATGTTTGGGTTTGCGGTATCAAACAACTATCTTCCTTGTTGTCATATACATATTGCAGCCAAAGAACTTTCGTAGTCTGCAATTTATGCTTTAACTGCTCGTAATTGACTAGGCGTTCGAAAATCCTGGCATTAATAAAGGAACGGCTGAAGCTGTCTTAATTACTTAAGTCACACCAAATTTTGATTACATTTAATTTAGTTTAGATATTGATGTTTATGGAGAGTCGGCATTTGCTCATGTCATTGCAAGGAATACAAGATGAATAGATGATAAGGAGTTTATCTCGTTGAGACCACAATGCAAATTCATGTTTCTTGTTGTGTTATGTACATCTTGCAGTCAAAATTTTTGTGGTTTCAACGAAATTTGCGAACCGAAGAGCATCCTGCAAATTGGGAGATCATTTTCATTTGAAACAGAAACAATTCATTAATATATATTAGTATGAATACTATTCAGATAAATATGAAAACTTTCCCCATTAATACATACTAGTATGAATAATATTGAAATAGATATCAAACCTTTTTGTTGGCCAATACTTAGCCAGTTATTTGGCCACCAGGCCCCGGGTTCGCGGTACCCAACACCTATGTCCCCTGTTCCGTCATATACATCTCGTAGCCAAAGAACTTCAGTGATGTGCAGTTTATGCTTTTACTAGTGAGAACCCAACAGGGGTTTGAACACATTGGCATTAATAAACGGGAAAAAAAAAGGTTTTTTCGATTGTCAGATACTTATCCCTTTTCCCCTTTTGCTATTCCCATCCATTATGGATTACTAGTTTTATACTTAGTCGTATTTCTATGATGGGCGGTTGTAGGGTTCGCGGGTTGACATATCTTGATCTCCATCTGTATCTTCACATGACGAATCCGACCAACCATTGTTCCTTTCCATACCTAGGCAATTTTATGGCCGCGGTTGTCGGGTCGGCGCATACAAATTGGTCTTTTCTTCTTCCCGCTCGCTATCGCTTTCTAGTTATATACTTAGTGGCCTTTCTATGGTATTCAGTTCCAGAGTTAGTGGGCTGACATGTCTTCATCTCTATCTATATCCTCACACGACGGAACCGACCGACCACTGTTCCTTTCCATACTTAGCCAATTTTATGGCCGTCGCTTACGAACCCAGTTGTTTATCGTTCCGTTATATACATCTTGCACTCAAAACATTCATGATCTACAATTCCACCGTGGGTTCCTCGTATACATTAACTTAGTTCAAAGTATCTGTTGTTGCCTTCCATCCCCAACAACTTCACGTCCTTCCTGATATACATCAACAATGCTCTTACTAGTGACAAGTGGACACAGTGGTACGAAAGATACTTTCATGATTTGCAATTTATGCCTTAACTGGTGAGAACTCAGTAGGGGTTCAAAAGCATTTGCATTAATAATCAAACACTAGATGTTCTTCTGTGAGATACTTAGTTCTTTTTCCCTTCTCTTCTTCCCGTGTATTATCGCTTTCTAGTTATATACTTAGTCACGTTTCTATGATCGTGGGTTCCAACGTTGGCGTGTTGACATAAATTCATCTCCATCTATATCCTCGCATGGTGAATTGGACCGCCCGTTGTTCCTTTTCATACTTAGTGAATTTTATGCTTGCGGTTGCCGAGTTGGCGCAATTGAACTCTGCTGCTTTTTGATCTGTCATATACATCTACAATTCCACTGCGAACTCCTCCGTCTTTTTTCCCTTTTTTTCTTCTCGTGTATTATGGGACTATAAAGTATGGACATGATATTTTATAGAGCATGTACGGCTTCCACATTCCATACCTAGTGACATTTTGGATCACGGGTTCTCGGGCGAGCGGGCTCAAAATTGGGCCTCCATTGTTTCGTTTCCTACAAATAGCACCCAGAATTCTGCGATATACAAATTGACAAGCAGACCTATGGACTGGCTTATTCAACATTGCACTTCTATTGTTATGTGTCCTCCAAACAACGCTCCGAGTTCCGCGATATACAAATTGACACACATAATGCAGGTCTGGCGAAGTGGAGATTGCCATTGTTTACGGATGCTAATCCCTATGAAGTATCTAACAATATCTAAAAAATTATTTTCAATACTAAATTAGATCTTAGTAGTGACAATTGGACACAGGTACTAAACAGTTGGCATTGCACCCTCCGTAATATACAAATTGACTATCGGATTCCGACATCGTCCGCTCTTCCGTGTTACAGATTATGCATTCAAATGTTCGGAGCGATACAATTTGAACGTCGGGGCCTCGCATCTTCTGCAAACACCTTCTTAGCATGTTTTGGATCCTCGTGTTGTCGGGTTCATGAAATGTGAAACTCCAACATTGGAGGGTTGACATATCTTTATCTCCATCTATATAATCACACGACGAATCCAACCGACCGTTGTTGCTTTCCATACTTGGCCAATTTTATGGCCACGGTTGTCGGGTTGGTGCCAATTTCATCTCCATCTATATCCTCACATGGTGAATTGGACCGCCCGCTGTGCCTTTTCATACTTAGTGAATTTTATGCCCGCGATTGTCGAGTTGGCGCAATTGAACTCTGTTCCTTTTTGTTTCGTTATATACATCTTCCACTCAAAATTTTCATGATCTACAATTCCACTGCGAACTACTACGTCATTTTTCCCTTTTTTTCTTCCTGTGTATTATAGGACTATAAAGTATGGACATGATATTTTATAGAGCATGTACGGATTCCGCATTCCATACCTATCAAAATTTTGGATCGTGGGTTTTCGGGCAGGCGGGCTCAAAATTGGGCCCCCATTGTTCTGTGCCCTACAAATAGTACCCAGAATTCCACGATATACAAATTGACAAGCGGACCTGCGGACTGGCTGACTCAACATTGCACTTCTATTGTTCTGTGTCCTCCAAACAATGCTTCCAGTTCCGCGATATACAAATTGACACACTGAATGCAAGGCTGGCGAGGTGGAGATTTCCATTGTTTACGGATGCTAATCCCTATGAAGTATCTAACAGTATCTAAAAAATTATTTTCAATATTAAATTAGCTCTTAGTAGTGACAACTGGACACAGAGGTACCAAACAATTGGCATCGCACTGTTCGCAATATACAAATTGACTATTGGATTCTGACATAGTCCGCTCTTCCGTGTTACAGATTATGCATTCAAATGTTCGGAGCGATACAATTTGAACGTCGGGGACTTGCATCTTCTGCAGACACGTTGTTAGCCTGTTTTGGATCCTCTTGTTGTCGGGTTCACGAAATGTGAAACTCTTGGATACTGTTTCTAGTTGGCATCAAGCTTCATTGTACCACGGTTCACAAATGTTTCAAATTATCTGTTGTTGCCTTAGTTGGCATCCCGCCCTCCGCAATATACAAATTGACTACCGGGTTCACATCTTGTACTCAAAATTTCCGTGATCTACAATTCCACCGCGGACTCCTTTGTCCTTTTTCCCTTTTCTTCTTCCCCTGTATTATGTGCCTCTGCTTATATACTTAGTCGCCTTTCTATGATCGCGGGTTCCAGCATTGGCGGGCTAACATCTTTATTTCCATCTATATAATCACACGACGAATCCGACCGATTGCTATTGCTTTCCATACTTAGCCAATTTTATGGTCGCAGTTGTCGGATTGGCAGTTTTGAACTCTGCTTCTTCTTGTTCCGTGATGTACATCTTGCACTCAAAACTTCTGTGATCTACAATTCTATCGCAATACTCCTCGAACTCGCAAGCTTCACTCTACCACGGTTCACAAATGTGCTTCCTAATATACATTGGTTATGCTCTTACTAGTGACTCTTACAAGTGACGACTGCACATAGTAATACGAAACAGTTTGCATCCACCCCTTCGCAATAATGAAATTGACTACCGGGTTCCAACATCGTCCCCTCTTTCATGTTATAGATTATGCATTCAAATGTTCTGAACGATACAATTTGACAGTCGGGGCCTCACGTCTTCTGGGGAGACCTTCTAACCCTATTTTGGATCCTCTTGTTCATGGGTTCATGAAATCTCCAATTCTTAGTCAGTGTTTCGGGTTGGCGCATTCGAACTATGTTGCTTCTTGTTCCATGATATACATATTGCACTCAAAATTTCTGTGATTTACAATTCCATCGTGGACTTGTTGATCCTTTTTCCCTTTTATTCTTCCCTTGTATTATTGCTTTATGGTTATATACTTAGTTGCCTTTCTATGATCGCGGGTTCCAGCGTTGGTGGGTTGACATATCTTTATCTCCATCTATATAATCACATGATGAATCTGATTGACCGTTGTTGCTTTCCATACTTGGCCAATTTTATGGCCACTGTTTGTGGGTTAGCGGTTTTGAACTCTGCTTCTTGTTGCGTCGTGTACATCTTGCACTCAAAAAATTTGTGATCTACAATTCTAGTGCGGGCTCGTCAAACTCGCAAGCTTCACTCTACCATGGCTCATAAATGTTTCAAAGTATCTCTCGCTACCTTCCATCCCCACTAACTTCCTGTCCTTCCCGATATACATTAGTTATGCTCTTACTAGTCATATACAAATTGCTCTCTGGGCTGTCCTGCCATACCCTCTTCGTTGTTACGCATATTGCACCCAAAAATTTCTGAGACATACAATTTGACCCCCGCGCCCTCACCTTCAAAGGTTGTACCTTGAAACCCTATTTTGTAGTTGTTTTTTCCCATGCCCGCGACCTCCGTACTTTCTTACTGTGCAATTAGAAACCTTTCATGCTAACAACTGACCATGCAGGAACCGTCAACATTGTCATTAATGGGCGAAACGCTCGAGGAGATCTCCCATTATTACTCGTTAAACCAAGATGTGCGGAGATTTATTTTGTCCCTTCCGATTGTTCATCTCGAACATGCGTCATTGTGTTGGCTCGCTCAAGAAATCTACAATGTTTAATCGCTCATTGCAATATCTGCCATGTTCGCATTTCTATGTATGCAATTACTAGTGTTTAATGTTAACAACACATCATGCAACAAATGTCCAAATTGTGATTAATCAACAAAATTCTCGAGAACATCTCCCATTCACACGCTTTGGACCAAGATTTGCGCAGGGTTATATTATCCCTTCCAACTTTTCATTTCATTCATCGTCTGGAGAAAAAAAACGTTCTTGTAGACTTATGGCAGCAGGTCAACAACAATTTTGTGGAGATACAATAAATATGTTCGCACATGAGGACCAGAACTTCCAATGGTCTAGGGCATACTTTTACTATTCATCCCATTCCACCCAGAACGAAGTGATTTGGAGCTCTGGAATCGCTCGTGCGGGTTGCGTCCCTAAGGTTTTTGAGTGTAAGGAGGTGGTCTCTTGGTGCACCGAAAAATATATTCCAGGCCAAAGAATTGTTACACTACGCGACCATTCTCCTGTTTCTTTGTCACCTTAGGTCTTCCGCGAGATGTTAAAATTGTCGGAGCCAACATTGACATTCAGAGGAAAAGACTGCAAGTAGTTTCTAGAAAAACATGATAACAGGTTGGACATCTTATCCGACTTCCTCAAAGACCTGACAACAGTTCCTGAAGATATCACAAGGTTGCAAGTAAGTTCCTTTAGAAATCCATTCCGGGAAATTACTTAGTTGTTTACAAGAATAACGAGACAGGCATCCATGACAAGCATTCCCCATATAATTATTTATATTTTGTATTTCACAGTCAAGGAACAATACATTTTCGATTGGGGGAAGCTAATTTCCATTGAGCTATGTTCTCAGTTGTCACGATTCAAAGAATCGAATAAATTTTATATGTCATCCTACTTGATTTTCGCATTTGTGCATTGCTGCCCATTTCCAAAACTTTCTCTTTCCAATAAAATAAACTGTGGATTCGACCCAATAACATTCTGGTACGAGGCCCTATGGAGGCACAAGGCCTCCCATTGTTTTTATGAATTTTTTAATGGATTTGTCTCAGTTTTCAAAGATTTATTGTTAGGCAAGGATGCTCCATGGATGTCTGGCAGGGTAACTAAGTTTTTGAATAGGAAGGGCACACTTGAGCAAAAGAAAAATCTCAGTGTCCTCATGGTCTTTGGCTCTAAGGAAACTACTGCTTTCCTTCCATGCCACATCACAGACAAGATGTTTGTTGTAGAAATAGCAAGGCAATACAACCACTGGTTGCATTTTTTCCATGACAAGAAAAAAAACAGTTCATTCCTCTGCCCTAGAAAGTTAGAGACTTCGTGTGCAGAAACATCAACAAGATTGACGAGTTTGCCGCCCATTTCAAGAAATTGAACCTAACGTATGTTGAAAGGCTAAAAGGGTTCGACCCTAATGGGATTTTTTGAGAACATTTACTGGTGGTTGGCTTTAACACCTCTTTTATCCATAGACAACTAATCCAAGACAGGGACAGTGTTGACAACAATCCTGCTTCTGCCGATTGCGACGCAGAGACATTGCAAAGCGTGACTGAATTGTACAGACAACATGGAAAAGTATCCGGTGAGAAGAGTACCCAATCCCCTGCCAGCACTCCTAAGAGCATGACATCACGGAGCATCTCTTCAACGGTCCACCCCAGTAAGAAAGAAACCCAGAAATATTTGAATGGAGGAGGAGATAAGAATCCTCCTCGCATAAATATTGATAATTCTCAAAAAATTCCAGTAACGAAGAAGAGAAAAAACAATGCAGGGCAGGTGGAGGAACCCGAAATTGAAAGTGGACAGCTGCAACTTGAAATTGAAATTTGGCACATGCATAAAATTGGGTCGTCCGTGGTGAAAATATCTGAGACCGACTTTTTTAACGAAGATGAATCCTTCGTATTCTAGAGCGTTGTTTTTGACAGACAATCTAAAAGTATGGTCATTGAAAAGAGAGATGTAACAAACATGAAAGGAAAATCTCACACAGAGATTAACTTTAGGGAAATGCAGTCGTCCCAAATCTCCTCATTTCACCAAGTAACCGATGAAATTCTTCGTGATTCCATTGGAGGAATTGAGAGGAAAAATGCCAATCTGAAAGACCGCCACAATGAATTTGAGCAGGATTTTATTGCAACCCCAGAATTTGCCAATCCTTTGGCAAAACTCATGCCTGCTACCACTGCATCCAAGAAGAAAGTATCCTCTACCCTCCTTGCATTCTCTAGAGCCCTTGTACATAATAACATCAAAAAAATAATGCAGCTAGTTACTAAAGCCTGGGAAACATCGCAAAATTTAGTTTTCTTCAGAAAGAAGGCCAATGATTTCCTGTAACATTTGGAGGCGAATTTAAAAAATGATCAGCGTTTCTGTGAACAGGTGTTGGCCCATTTTGCCAACTATGTCGTCAACACATCAGAACTGAAAAGAATACAAGAGAAACTCCCCTCCCCAAAGTGGACCAAAAAAGTAAAAGCATGCTGGCAAAAGAAAATTAACAACCTGGAGCTCATTGTCAAATCATGTAAACAAGTCATATCAGAAAAGGAAGATTTATTCTGAAGCCTACTCCAAATGGACTTAGCCGGAACTACCAACAAGGTTCAAGACCCAAACTTAATTCTCAAATCCTTGTCAATCACCAAAGAAGCCTTCCATGAACAAGTTGATATTTTAAAGGGGTTGTCTTTCAAAAAATTTTACGGCATACTTGAACATCATCTAGATGAGCACGAGTGCTGGGTACTAGACTATGTGACACACAATGAAGAAATTGAACAGAGTCTGCATGGTATTTCAATGGATCTAAGGAAATTAGAAAACGACCTTTACGACATAAAAATCTAGGATGAAATCAACACCACCCCCATGAAAAGCTACATCGAAGAATGGTTCCAACAGAGACTGGACAACCTCATCCAGGAAGGGAAACAACCGGTCGACATGACTCCACTGACCATCGACGACAACAACAAAAATGCATCGGCTTCATAGTAAGTATATATTGGCATCTTGTTTTCTTTATCAATCCAGTTTAAGTCTATGTTGTTATCTTGTTTTCTTTATCAATCCACTCATGACCTCTTTAAATAGAAAACTGTAGCCAAAGACTCGTGACTTCCAATTTCTTCTTTTCAGGTCTTCCTCTCTATCATCGTGCACTTCTTCTTTCGACGTTCGTAATTCTTGTACTTATTACTTTTTATGGTCTACGGGAGCCCCAATCCTAGTCTATATGACAAACGCATTTAAATTTCCAGAAAGATGTAACAGACATTATTAATTTTTGATAAATTCCAAAGAAAACTGATTCAGCAATGCCTTTATTGTACACTAAATTTTGGGTTTCCAAGAACCTTTCTTCTTTGTTCCAAAGAAAACTAATTCAAATATGCTACATTTCTTGTGTCCTATTGTATGCTAATTTTTTTGTCTTGAACGACGTTGTTACTATTCTATTGTATGCTAACTTTTTGGGTGTCCAGGAACCTATACTTTGATAGATTTCGATTTCTCTTGTGTTCAGAAGCCTTTGCTTTCAAGCAAACTAATTCGAGAATGCTATTTTTTTGTGTTTTTCTCCACGAACCTATGTAATATACGTTATTATTATTCTATTGTATGTTTTTAAATGTTGATCTAATTTCCAGAGATATGTAACATACATTATTTATTTTTGATAAATTCCTATAGTCCGCTTATTAATTTGTATATCGCGGAACCGTTGGTGCTATTTGTACACAACGGAACAACAAAGACCCAATTTTGATACCGCCATCCCGAGAACCCACGATCCAATAAATGGTTAAGTATGGAGGCCTGCTATATTTTTTGTCTCTTATTCTATGCTAAATTTTTTGTATTGCACGACGTTGTTACTATTCTGTTGTATGCTAACTTTTTGGGCGTCCAGGATCCTATACTTTGATAAATTTCGATTTTTATTATGTCCAGAACTCTTTGTTTTAAAGCAAACTAGTTTGGGAATGCTAATTTTTTTGTGTTTTCCTCCACGAAACTGTGTAACATACGTTATTACTATTCTATTGTATGCTTTTAAATGTTGATGTAATTTCTAGAGATATGTAACATACATTACTTATTTTATGATAAGTTTCTATAGTCCGCAAGTCCGCTTGTCAATTTGTAAATCGCGAAACTCTCGATGCTATTTGTAGGGAACGGAACAACAGAGGCCCATTTTTTAGCCCGCCAGCCCGAGAACCCGCGATCCAAAAACTGACTAAGTATGGAATGAGGGCTCTGTGCATGCTCTATAAAATCTCATCCCCATACTTTATAAAAGTGCATATTTCATATGTATAAAACTAAATATCTACTTTCTAAAATTTGATAAATTTCAATTTCTTTTGTTTCCAGGATCCCTTGTTTTAAAGATAGCTAATTCGGGAATGCTAATTTCTTTGCGTTTTTTTCTACGAACCTATGTAACAAACATTACTATTATTTTTATGTTTCTCTCCACAAACGTAAGTAAAGCGTAAGCAAAGAAAACTAATTCGACAATGCTATATTTTTTTGGTCCAAAAAAAACCTTTGTTTTAAAGCAAACTAATTCGGGAATGATAGTTTTTTTGTGTTTTCTCCACGAACCTATGTAACAGACGTTATTACTATTCTATTGTATGCTTTTAAATGTTCATGTAATTTCCAGATATATGTAATAGACATTATTAATTTCTAGTAAATTTCTATAGTCCACAACTCCACGTGTCATTTTGTTATCGCGGAACTGTCAGTGCTATTTGTAGGGCACGGAACATCAGAGGCCCAATTTTGAGCCCGCCAACCCGAGAACCCGCGATCCAAAAACTGGCAAAGTATGCAATGAGGGCTCCGTGCATGCTCTATAAAATCTCATCCCCATACTTTATAAAAGTACATATTTCGTATGTATAAAACTAAATATCTACTTTATAAAAGTACATATTTCCTATGTATAATTTATGTTGTCCAGGAACCTGTTATTTGATAAATTTCAATTCAAGAATGCTAATATTTTTGTGTTTTTCTCCACGAACCTATGTAACAGACGTTATTACTATTCTATTGTATGCTTTTAAATGTTCATGTAATTTCCAAAGATATGTAACATACATTATTAATTTCTGATAAATTTCTATAGTCCGCAACTCCGCTTCTCAATTTGTGTATCGCGGAACTGTCGGTGTTATTTGTAGGGCACAGAACATCAAAGGCCCAATTTTGAGGCTTCCAACCCGAGAACCCGTGATCCAAAAACTGGCTAAGTATGGAATGAGGGCAATCTCATCCCCATACTTTATAAAAGTACATATTTCGTATGTATAAAACTAAATATCTACTTTATAAAATTACATTTTTGGTATGTATAATTTATGTTGTCCAGGAAGCTATAATTTCATAAATTTCAATTTCTTTTGTGTCCAGGAGCCCTTGTTTTAAAGATAACTAATTTGGTAATGATAAATTTTTTGTGTCCAAGAACCTTTGAAATGTTGATAACATTTGATATTTTTCAGGAAGAACTAATTCGGGAATACTATGTTCTGCATGAAAACCACATGCATTTCAACTTTCTAGCCATGTGTCTGTACTAGGTCGCATGTACTCCCATAACAACCTGGCAGGGACTATGCTGCCATGCAACACTTGTTTATAATAGTTATATTGTATTAAAATTAAAATTAAAAAAAGTCACAACTTTCTCAATATAACATAACATTGAAAAAAGAAGAAGTTAAAAAGCATATAACATCTAAAATATAGATATGTTGGGATATGTAATTCACACTTGTTTTTAGTGTGATCATGTTTAATTATTGAGTTTATCAGTTATTATTAGGTAGAGTTCTAGTCTATACGAGAAGGAGTTTGTTTCTAGCTTTTAAGAAGTTGTTGAGGCCTAGTTGGTTTGAGAGATTTTCTCCAACTAGTTAGCTTCCTAGATTGGTGCGAGGTTGAGACATTTGCTCAACCAAGTAGATCGTGAAATCAAGATAGTTCCTCTACCTTGAGATTATGGTTCTTGTATTTATATGTACTCTATTTTGTTAATTAATAGAGCACTAAACACAATTTTTGGTGTGTAAAAATTTTGTCCACTCTCCCTATCCCATTTCCCAATATGGTATCAAAGCAGGATTGGGCTTAACTCCCTCATGGGAGAGCCCAATATGGTATCAGAGTAGGACTAGGATTAACTCCCTCACAGGAGAGCCTAGGTAAATGGAAGCCTACGTAGAGGAATAGATTCCTATGGGTGAAAGTAGTAGTTTGTTGTCCATCATCAATTCAATAACGAGGAGAGACAGGACACAGAGTTGTGAGCTAAGTTGGAGGAGACCTGCAACCGTAGAGAGGAACAACTGTCGAAGAAAGTTGTGTGAGGAAGAGAGGAATCTTCTACCCGTTGTAGGGAGATGTCATACAAACTCAAAATTACCGTGTCATTGTAGAAGTCACCGAAGTTGTGCAAACAACTGCCTGTCGTCCTATGAAAGAAGAAGAATACGTTGGAGGAGAAACGCTCAAATGAAGAGAGGAAGAGTTAGATCGTAGTAATGGATCTATCAGAGAGAATACCATTGAATTCCTTTGAATGAGTTTTGAGCCAACAATTACAGAGGCAAAGAGAGAATCGTTTCTTGGCATCCATATCTACAATTGTTGTTGCCTGAACCTAAGAAATGTAGATCTAGTGCTTTTGTGACTAGATCCAATCTGAAAAATGTTGAAGTCAGATCGATAAATTTGTGTAGTCTTCTTGATGTCTACAGGTAGAAGAAGTCACCCATCTATCATATAGAGAGGGTGCATCAGGGCCTCGATAGGTTGAGGAAGAGCATTGTTTAAATGCATACCAGTCCACTGCAAGGGATTGTGTGAGATAGCTTGAAGACACATCGCCTAAGAAGTTCATCTTGAGCTATTGTTGCATATCAGTGATGGAAATATAGAATTGTGGAAAGCAAGTGATCGAGAGAAGAGATCTAATCACGTGGAGGAGAAATATGTTATTATGTGTGTTGATCAAACAACCACCAACAAATATAAATGAGCCATTGCTAAAGAAGTGTGCGCTAGAAGGAGCCACGTTTATCCAGGGAGATGTAGCACATTTTAAGCATCTCACTACCCACTGCAATTGGTGAGAGCCAGAAAGAAGAGCAATCGTCATTTGGTCAAAGATAGTTGCCAACCATGGCCTCCACAACTATAGAGAATGCTCCTGAAGAAGTTGTTACTGCCACCACTGAGGAATTTGTTACGACTGTTGCTAATAAAAGGGACAATGAGCCCAAAGCCGCCAATAAGGGAAGAAGAAAGGAGTCGAGGAGGTTGGAATCCGGCTTGTCAAAGGTGGAATATTCCTTGTCAATGGGATTGAATTTCAACTGCCCAAGAGATCAATGAAAGGAGAGGTTCGTGCAGGGCTAGATGGAGTCAAAGTGAATGGATTTGTACCCCAAGTAGAAAGGAGATTTGACTAGTGCAAGGAGAAAACCAGTGGAAGCTCAACAACATCGATGAGAAAAATTGATGGTGACAAGATGATGACACGCCCAAGGTTACCCTGGAGAGTATTGTCTTTAGAGACTTCCATTGTTTGTTTAGTCTATAGGTTTTATGGTTGGCTCAAAAGTTGATTCTCCTTTGTTCCTTATTTTTTCCTTCGTGAACCTTGCACCTCACGCCCCCACATGTCGCGAATATTGTCAGTGAGTTCTGTGGAGGGGAATTTCTGGACTCAAACGACACCAGCATGGTGAATTGAGTGGAGGAATGAGTTGTGTAGTGGAGGTTGTGTGATTATTTGTGGGGCAGTGGGGAACTTGGAACTTCTACCCATGCCTTGGACGTAGTTGTGAATCGTGAGTAGACTGTGGCCCAGAGAAGAGGAGCTATGGAAGAGGTTGTTGGGACCATGGTGGTAGTTGGCGAGGTGCCCAAGGATGTGAAGGGAAAACCTACAATGAAGTTACACAATTTTGATTGCAGTTTAAATTGTTTTCTTAAACAAGTTGATAGTATGTTTGGAGATGGCAGGAAAACTCACATGTTAATTGAAAATCCATAAATGTGATTGTGAAAATATTTGTTGTGATAAAATTAATTATGTATTTTAAATTTAATTGGAGTTGTGAAGAGAAACATGTTAAGCATCGTCATCTCAATGTGTGATACATTGTTAGATTTGACCAATTTGACATTTCCTGTAAAAGTGTGGAAACTCCAAAGAAGTGCGAGTAAATATCTTGGAATTAATAGCATTTACATTGAGCGTAGCTAACTCAATATGAATGTAGTGGATTTGTTAGAATTAGCTAATCAAACAAATCACAAGTGAATCCAAGACAATGGAGGTCAAATACACAGAGGGAGATTCCAAACATGGGAACAATTGCAGATAACGAAGATGTTATTATCTCTTGTTGGTGAGTTGAAGTCGTGCTTGACAATTTTTGTGATGTAAAATCATTCCTTAGTTTGCTTTCTTAAAGGGAAGTTGTTGGAATGGTAAGCAGGAAGAATAGAGATGTTGTTCTAGAACAACAGAGAGATTAGTCCAAGGGAAGCTGGTGACAATGGCATAAGTGTGGAAGCAACATTATGATTGTGGACAAACATGGTAAATTGTTTGAATTGAGTTGAATAAGACATACTCATGACCATTTGTTAATATGAGTCACACATTGTTTTATATCAAGTCTATGATGTAATGTTTATGAAATTGATGTATTAGTTTGATTATGTACCTGGGATGGAGTATGTAATGTATGTACATGTAATTATGTAACATGTAAAGGGCATATCGATGTAAGGCCTGACTAGGTATGCATACCCCTTTGTCATGTATCCCTATTGATTTGCAGTGCAAAAAATTATTTTATAGAGTTCTATAACACCTAGAGTGATCCATGTTGACGCAGACCCCCCTACTCTCCCTTGGAGCTGCTCGACCTCCCGGTCAAGGATCGTTAAATATTCTCGAGCTGGATCAGCTCCTCGGGACCTTGATGGTCTCAGACTCAATCAAATGCAAGCCATGTTAACACCCTCAGGGTTTTCATGGTCGCGATCTGATCGTGGCCGAAGTGCCTGTCGATCGACGGTTCATAGAAATTGTGGGCTGCCAACGTGATCGCTCTTTATCGGAGAGCTCTGTCCCTGGAATCTCAAAAAGTGCTCACCCAATCTCCTTTAAATCATGGTCATTGATCCCCTGTCCCGATCAGATCAATGCTACTGATAAATAGCGGGCTGCGAACTAGCACGCCCACTATTTTTTCTTCTTCTCCCCACAATGATTCCTCACCGTCGATTTTTCGTTCTTAGATCGACGATTATCCACAGGTCCTACACTCTTAGCACCCTTTTTCCAAATCTCTTGCTAACAGGTGCTAGCTTCTTCCTTGCATGTGACATTGGGCTGTAACCTAGGACTTAACCTCCCGGTGCTTCGCGACTTTAGAACCTTCATCTATGACCAGATCAACGGTCATTGTCGTCCTTCACGATCAATGATCAAGATCCACTTCAGGACTCCGTGCTTTAGGAGTTTGACACTTTCGACCTCCGCTTTCCCCCAGAGTATTTCTGTACCCGAAGTTCTATATCTGGCGCCATGTGTCCACCTCAAATCAATAGCTCTAGTCCACTTCAGGACTTTGGCCTTAAGAAGTCTCAACCTTCCCTGCTTGCTTCCTCCTAGAACGCTTTCACCCGGAGTTCACGATCTGTCGACGCGTGTCCTCTCGCAGATCGATGACTCTGATTAACTTTGGTGATTTCGCTCTCTCCTTGTCCACAAAATTTCCGAAGTGCTTTTTCTCGGGAGTTGTGGATATTACGTCACCTATCCATATGGATGATGGACGGTCCTTGACCTCTTCGGGACTTCGGCGAATCCTCGCTCCTATGTGCACGCAGAGACTTAAAACTTGTGCGCTTTGCCTAGATCCAACGATCTGGAATGATCTTGCTCCCTCCTGGATGGATCTTATTCGATGACTCATGAAACATTCAGAGCTTCACTCCCTTTTAATATTTCTCCCCGCTATCTCTCTTGAAATTTATCTCTCGACCCTTTGAGTCCTCATAGGGATTACTCCGACACTTAGTGGAACTTCCAATATGTGCACTCCCTGCAACAGATTCCTACGCAAGACTTAACTTCTTGCGGGTGACTGTGCACACCTCTCAACAGTCCCTTTGCACTCTTTGCAATGGAAGTTTCATGCTATCTCTTCTGAGCTTCTGAGCTTCTGAGTCGAAACAGACTCTGTCAACGCACTCCTTGCGAACGATATGCACACCTTGCATGAACTCAATGAAGAGAAATGATTTGAAACTTATCCCAATACTTCACAGTGTCATATGCTCAACAACATAACTCATTCATTCATAGATACATGAAATAACATGGAAACTATAAACAGTAGCAACAACAAGCATTGGGTCAATATCCCTCTATTGTATTCATTCAAATGTAAAATGGCTACAACCTGATAACAACTTACATTCAATAACGAATATCTCCTACTAATATGCAACTAACCTTATTCAGGTATACAATGCACCTACTTATACAAGAGGTCCTCTCAGGTTTCCTCCAACTACCTATATGATCGAAATTAAATTCTACAACTACTTAAGTCCTATTACATAAACGTCTGTGAAAGACAATTTAAGGCGAATCTTCATATCTACACCAAAATCAAATAAATAAAGGACGATATGGTCTCTTATGGTTTTGACCCGATCATTCAACCTCCTCCCATTAACTTCTATAATTCATCGTTTACTCATAATTTCTCTGAGATATGCCATCTTTCAAAATTTTAAAATTTTACTCAAAAGGCGCGCTAAGAGTTGTGTTGTCATCCCATGTGTCTTTGGTTGATGATGCTCCTGCATCATACTCCTCTGATCAGAAAAATCATGGACTCCTATCCATGAGCTCCTACACTGACCTTCCTTGATTTTGGAAATCGAATTCACTTACCCAACTGGCATATTCTATCGAGTGTCCCTTCCACTTGACCAAATATTCAAAATAGGTCTTCCTCCTGGTCTTCTTGCCAATCCTCTGATCAACGATCTTCTCCATCTGTGGATTTTCTGCTACAAGCGTCTGCTTATCCCACTGAATCTTCTCTTGATCTTATGATCTCTCTGTGTCATCTTCCATGTAAGGATACAGGTCTGAAACGTTGAATATGGGTGATATTCCCACATTCTCTGGCAGCTCTATCTCATAAGCATTGTTACCAAATTTTCTTAGGATCTTACATGGTCCAATCTTCTTCAACTTCAACTTGTTATATGTTCCTCTCGGGAATATTTCCTTCCTCAAGTGTGTTAAGACTTGATCTCCCACTTCAAATTGAAGCTCTCTTCTGTGTTGATCAACTCTGCGTTTATTCTCTACATTGTTGCCTGATCTGATTATGAAGCTTCTGCATTTCTGCATCTAAGTCTTCTACTGCATCACTTCTGAATTCACTATGCTCCATGTCTCTCAACTCTAATACCCCTCTTGGCATCATCCCATAGACTATCTGGAATGGGATTTTTCATGTACTTTTGTTTGGTGAGTTATTATATGCAAACTCTGCTTGTGACAGAATTTGGTCCCACTGGCTATGATGTTCAATGACTAAACTTCTCAGCAAATTTCCTAAACTCCTATTTACCACCTTAGTTTGTCCATTTGTCTGAGGGTGATATGATGAACTAAGAGATAGTTATGTCCCCAACTTCTTCCATAATGTTTTCCAGAAAAGACCAACAAATTTAGTGTCTATGTCTGAGACAATTCTCCTGGGCAATCCATGAAGTCTCACAACTTCCTTGAAAAACAAAATCGCAACATGTGTTGCATCACTGGTCTTATGGCATGGGATAAAGTGTGCCATATTTAAGAATCTCTCAACCACAACAAATATGGAATCACTTCCCCTCTGGGTTCTTGGCAATCCCAACACAAAATCCATGCTTATTGCATCCCAAGGCCTATCTGGAATAGGAAATGGATAATACAATCCAGTGTTCTGTTTCTTTCCTTTTGCATCCTAGAAAATCTTACATTTGTTCACAAAACTCTTCACCTTTGCTCTCATACTTGGCTAATAGTATGAACTGTTCAATTGTGCAAATGTCTTGTCATGACCGAAATGTCCTGCTAGACCTCCACTGTGTTTTTCCTTCAACAGATTTTCCCTCATCGAGCACCTTGGTATGCACAATTAGCAACCTTTGAACAATAATCCATCTTGAATCATGTACTTTGTCCACTGGCTTCTGTCTCCCAGCACAAGATTTGCACATGCTTCATATGCTTCTTTAAAATTTGGATCATCACAATACATATTCTTAAGGTGTTCAAACCCCAAGGTCTTGACCTGAAATTCCTGCAGAATCGGACATCTCCTGCTCAATGCATCAACAACTTTGTTAGCATTACCATAAATATGTTTAATGACAAAAGTGAAATTTTGCATAAACTCTATCCACTTAGCACGTCTCTGGTTTAACTTCTCCTCTCTGGTTATGAATTATAAAGCTTGGTTATCGCTATGCAAGACAAATTCTTTTGGAACAAGGTAGTGCCTCCATTTCTTCAAGGCTTGAATTATGGCATAAAATTCTTTGTCATATTTCCCTTAGTCTCATTCAACTTCCCACTAAAATATGCAACATGCCTATTGTCTTGGCTCAAAACCGCTCTAATTGCAACTCCACTTGCATCACACCTTACTTGAAATGTTTTCTCGAAATTTGGCAAGACCAGAATTGGTCATTCTATTATCTTCTCCTTCAATATATTGAAACTTCTCTCAGCTTCTTCTATCCATTTAAAAGACTTGTGTCTCTTCTTCAATGTATCCATCATCGGTGCACAAATTCCACTAAAATTTCTAATGAACTTCCTATAGAAACTGGCTAATCCATGGAATCTTCTCACTTCAAACATACTCCTTGGTGATGGCCATTCTTTGATTGCTCCGACCTTCTCGAGATCCATCTTCAATTCATTTGAAGAGATCACAAAACCCAAGTAAATGAGTTATGTCTTCATAAAAGAGGACTTCTTCAGATTTATCAACAACTTCTCCTGTTGTAGTCTCCTCGTCACTAATGTCAAATGTCTCAAATTCTTTTCTTCAGTTCTATTGAAGACCGGTATAT
The DNA here is from genome assembly GCA_009831015.1 of Picea engelmannii. NCBI lineage: Eukaryota > Viridiplantae > Streptophyta > Pinopsida > Pinales > Pinaceae > Picea > Picea engelmannii. The sequence goes on along the minus strand of ML786922.1, from coordinate 162,844 downwards.
CATCCAGATATACAATCACAAACTTACCAATGAAATCCTTCAATACTTCATTCATCAGTCTCATAAAAGTACTTGGGGCATTTCTTAATCCAAATGGCATAGCAAGCCACTCATACAACCCCTCATTTGTCTTAATGGTTGTCCTCCACTCATCACCTTCTCTCATTCTTATCTGGTGATGTCCACTTTTCAAATCTATCTTTGAAAAAAAAATTGCTCCACTTAAGTAATCCATTAAGTCATCCACCCTAGGCAAAGGAAATATGTACCTATTGAGTCTGTACACATTCTCCATCCTCCATCCATATTTGGACTCAACATAGTTGGTACTGTGCATGGACTCAAGCTTTCTTTGACCAAACCCTTGTCTAACAATTCCTGGACTTGTTTCTTTACCTCCTCATCTCTTGAGGTGTCAATTTGTATGTTTCTTTGTTTGGCAGACTTGCTCCTGGTATCAAGTCAATATGATGGCTGATACTTCTGATATGTGGCAATGAGTTAGGCAACTCATCCACTACTATGTCAGCGAAATTCTCCAACAACTCCTGAAATTCTCCAGTCAAATCATCCATAGAAGTAATTGCAAGGAAAACTCTGGGTTTCCTCACCACAACAAACTGCATCTCTTGTTCCTTCTTAACTTCACTCAGGAGTTCCTTCCCATTCATGAGAAGTATGCTTGTGTTGGCTTCTTCTTTTACTTTCTTCTCCTCTATTGGCAGCAACATTTGTGTCCTACCATTCTTTTCCAAAGTGTAAGTGTTCTTTCTCCCATCATGAATGACATTCCTATCAAATTGCCATGTTCTTCTCAACAAAACATGATATACATCCATGGGAATTACATGACACATAATCTCATCTCTATATCCACCTATTTTAAATTCAACAAGGCATTGTTTAGTTACCATTACCTGGTGTCCTTTTTGCAACCATGAGACCTTATATGGATTTGGATGTGCATGTCTCCAGCTCCAATTTCTCCACCATCTATATGGATACTAGATTATCAGTTCTCCCACTGTCAATTATCACCTTGCATACTCTGTCTTTAGTCTTGCAAGTTGTCCTGAACAAACTATTCCTCTGCACTGGTTTTTCAACTTCTAGTTCTGGCTTCAAGAGAACCTTCCTCAGCATTAGAGATTTTCCATCTTCTACACCTTCTGCTTCAATATTCATTTTCTGTGCTTCTGAAATGTGAGCTTCACCTCCTCTTTCTTTCTTTCTCTTGATACATTCCCAAGACTTGTGTCCTGGTTTTCCACAGGTATAACATATTATCTCTCCTCCTCTACTTCTTCCTCTTCCTCTGGAAAAATAATTTCTTCCACCAGGTTGTCTCCCTCTGGAGCTTCCTCCTCTTTCTGAGTGATTGTGGGTTTTCTCATCCTCACCCTTGGGCTTCTATGCCTTATCATGGGAAACTCCTTTACCTCTGTTCAGGCTTCTACCTCTACTTCGCTGGCTTTGTTTTTTGGACAACTTCTCCTATGCTTTTAGTGCATATTGATATGCCTCCTCTACTGTCCTCACCGACATCATGCTGATTTCATCTTGGATTTCATATCTCATGCCATTTATGTACCTGAAAACTTTCTCTTCATCTCTCTCCCTCTGTCCAGTCCTTATGTTCAACTTGTAAAACTCTTTTGTGTACTCTTTCACTGTCATTCCCTTCTGTCTCAGGTTCTGCATCCTCCTGGACAAATTTATATGATAATCCTTGGGCATGAACTTACCCTTCATCTTAGCTACCATTCTATCCCAACACTTAATATTTTGCTTACCTTTTCTCCGTTTGTCAGCCTACAGTTCATCCCACCATAATGTTGCATGTCCTTTCAGTCTGGTGACAACATGTCTCACCTTATTTTCCTCAATGATATCTTCATAATCGAAATACTTGTCCATGGACCTTATCTAGTCCAACAACTCTTCAACATCCAAATTGCCTTCATAAATTGGGATGTCTATCTTTGCTCTAGCTCCCAACTTCACAACAACTTTCAGTAAGCGTTCTTCGACAACATCTCCCCCTGCAGCTTCTTCAACCTCTGTCTCTTCACTTTCTGCCTCACTAATGTCTCCAACGTCAGGTGCTCTCCTCTGCGCTGCTTCCATCGCTTCCAACCTTGCACACAATTCCCTCATTTCCCTTTCGACAGCTTGATTGGCTACAGGAGGATCCACGCGTCTCCTCAGTGGCATTATACTGACTAGTTCTCACACACAGAGTACAACTTCGAGCTCTCTTTCGCTACCTGAAAACAATTTCAGGCTCTGATACCACTTGACGCAGACCCCCCTACTCTCCCTTGGGGCTGCTCGACCTCCCGGTCAAGGATCATTAAATATTCTCGAGCTGGATCAGCTCGTTGAGACCTTGTTGGTATCAGATTCAATCAAATACAGGCCTTGTTAACACCCTCAGAGTTTTCACGATCATGATATGATCCCGTCTGAATTGCTCGTCGATCAACGGTTCACAGAAATTGCGGGCTGCCAACGTGTTCATTCTTTATCGGAGAGCTCTGTCCCTGCAATCTCAAAAAGTGCTCACCCAATCTCCTTTAAATCATAGTCGTTGATCCCCTGTCCTAATGAGATCAATGACGCTGATAAATAGTGGGCTGCGAACTAGCACGTCTGCTAATTTTTCCTCCTCTCCCCGTAATGATTCCTCATCGTCGATTTTATGTTCTCAGATCGATGGTTATCCATGGGTCCTACTCTCTTAGCACCCTTTTTCCAAATATCTCTCTAAAAGGTGCTATTTTCTTCCTTGCATGTGACCTTGGGCTGTAACCCAGGGCTTAACCTCTTGGCGCTTCACGACTTCGGAACCTTCAGCCAGGACCAGATCAACGGTCCTCGTCCTCCTTCATGATTGACGATCAAGATCCACTTTGGGACTCCGCGCTTCGGGAGTTTGAGACTTTCGACCTTTGCTTTCCCCTAGAGTATTTATGTACCTGAAGTTCTAGATCTAGCGCCACATGTCCACCTCAAATCAACGACTCTAGTCCACTTCGAGACTTCGGCCTTTGTAAGTCTCAACCTTCCCCGCTTGCTTCCTCCTTAAACGCTTTCACTCGAAGTTCATGATCTATCGACGCGTGTCCTCCCGCAGATCGACGACTCCGATTAACTTTGACTCTTCAACGATTTCGCTCTCTCCTTGTCCACAAAACTTTCAAAGTGCTTTCGCTCCGTAGTTGTGGATCTTATGTCGCCTATCCCTTTGGATGATGGATAGTCCCTGACCTCTTTAGGACTTCGACGAATCCTGGCTCCTATGTGCGCGCAGAGACTTAAAACTCGTGCGCTTTGCCCAAATCCAATGATCAAGAACGATCTCGCTCCCTCCTGGACGGATCTTAGTCGATGACTCGTGAAACCTTCAGAGCTTCACTCCCTTTGAAGATTTCTCCCCATTATCTCTCTTGAACTTTATCTCTCAACCCTTTGACTCCTCAGAGGGCTTACTCTGACACTTAGTCAAACTTCCAATCTGTGCACTCCCTACAACAGATTCCTACGCAAGACTTAACTTCTTGTGGGTGACTGTGCAGACCTTGCAGTAGTCCCTTTGCACTCTTTGCAATGGAAGTTTCACGCTATCTCTTATGAGCTTATGAGTCGAAACAGACTCCGTCAACACACTCCTTGTGGACGATATGCACACCTTGCATGAACTCAACGAAGAGAAATGATTTGAAACTTATCCCAATACTTCACAGTGTCATATGCTCAACAACATAACTCATTCATTCATAGAGACATGAAATAACATGGAAACTATAAACAGTAGCAACAACATGCATTGGGTCAATATCCCTCTGTTGTATTCATTCAAATATAAAATGGCTACAGCCTGATAACAACTTACATTCAGTAACGACTATCTCCTACTAATCTGTAGCTAACCTTCTTCAGGTATACAATGCACCTACTTATACAAGAGGTCCTCTCAGGTTTCCTCCAACGACCTATCTTATAGAAATGAAATTCTACAGCTACTTAAGTCCTATTACATAAACGTCTGTGACAAACAATTTAAGGTGAATCTTCAGATCCACACCAAAATCAAATAACTAAAGGACTATTTGATCTCTTATGGTTTTGACGCGATCGTTCAACCTCTTCCCATTAACTTCTCTGATTCATCTTTTACTCAGAAGTTCTCTAAGATACACCATCTTTCAAAATTTTAAAATTTTACTCAAAAGGCACGCTAAGCGTTGTGTTGTCATCCCATGTGGCTTTGGTTGACGATGCTCTTGCATCACATGTCACGGGTCATATGCATGCTCTATGGGTGGAATTTGGGAGGTGCCTAGAAGCCATGAGTTTTACATTCAAGGGGAGTACATAAAGAGGTTGAATGAACCATGTACCTAAAGGACATCCTACTAAATCAACGGTTGTGGTGGTTGATGACCCATGCATTCCGGTGGATGGTTATCTCTTTATATGGAGTTTGGTAGTTTGGTGATGCATGATCGAGGTACGAAGAGAAAGCACTAGGTTGGACTAGAGATAGACTTTGTTGATCAAGATGTGCTTCGATTAAGAGGGCTTTGTAATGAAAAGACCTGACCTGACAATTGTAAAGACAAGTAGTCGTTAAGGGGGAGTGTTGGGATATGTAAGTCCCACTTGTCTTTAGTGTGATCATGTTTAATTATTGAGTTTATTAGTCATTATTAGGTAGAGTTCTAGTCTCTATGAGAAGGAGTCTATTCCTAGATTTTAGGAGGTTGTTGAGGCCTAGTTCGTTTGAGAGATTCTCTCCAACTAGTTAGCTTCTTAGATTGGTGTGATCTTGAGATATTTGCTCAACCAAGTAGATCGTGAAATCAAGGTAGTTGCTCTATATTGAGATTATGGTTCTTGTATTTATTTGTACTCTATTTTGTTGATTAATAGAGTGTTAAGCAAAATTTTTGGTGTGTAATAATTTTGTCTACACTCCCTATCTAATTTCCCAATAAGATCACCTCTTATGAACTTTTAATTACTTATATACGTTTTCTTCCATATTCACAAGTGCACTATGGTACAAAGTTGACTACACAATACATAGAAGGAAAATATTAGCTATCTTTTCTTGGGCATTTTGCTTTCTATGCTTAGAGGGGCTTTGCATAAACACTCGAATTTGTTTTTTCCTTATTACTTTTTTTGTGGTCAGTTTTTCAAAGATATTCGGATTAGGATAAGGGGGTTCTAGTGGTTTTCAAATGTCTAAGTCATTGATTTTTCTTCCTATATTATATGGATTTCTTTGGCTTCTAATTCTAGGTTTTAGATGAGGATGTGCTGGTTTTTGTCTATGTCTCTCGCCTCCTATGCTTTGCTAGCTAATTAAGACAATTCGAGTTCAATAACATGCTTTGCCTTTGAATATGTGTTCTCCATGGAATATGATTTAACTCTTGAGTCTTTGTCTCCAATGCTCAATACTTTGCTCTTTAACTCCTTTGTTACATGATTTTTAGTGCTTGAATCCTTATCCACTTCATCTTTGATCCTTTCTAGTTCTCCAAAGCTGTTTGCAGGATGGTTGGCCTCTTTTTCCTCCCTAGTGGAAGGGGGAGGGTTTTTTTTTTCTTAGGCCAAGGGCATCGTCTCCTTGGAAGGTATCTGGTATTTTGGGTTGGACCTACATGTGCATCAATTTTGAGGTGGAGAGTGGTTGAGGATTGCCCTTTATTTATGTTCAATGGTTTGGCCACTATATGTAAACCTTTGCCTTTCTCCTAGCAAAGTGGGAGTTCTTCTTTGGGTAGTTTCAGCTGAAGAGTTCATATGCACGATATCCATTGCACTTGAAAGGGAGTTGCTCATTATCCAACATTTGTACATGGGTCTGATGATTGAATTGGAAATCAATTGCTTATGGAAGACCTTCTTCAAGACTTACTTCTATGAGTTCCAAAAGTCGTAAACATGCCCTAGCTTAGCTCAACTTTCTCTATAAATCTCCCCAATTTATTCCTTATTACCTCCAGGGTTTCAACTTCCCATAGATTAAGAGGGAGATGGGATAGTCTTACCCAAATTGGGACTGAAGACAAATTATCCTCCTCAGGACTGAAACCTAGAGCCCATTGATTAAGATACAACCTGGTGGTTCCAAGAAATCGCAAGCCACTACGAAAAATTGAATCTTCATCATCTTTGAATTGAAAATAAAATTGATGAAACCCTTACCATAGACACATATTTGGGGTCCACCTTTCATGCAAGGAATCTAATGGCTTTATATTCAAGTTTACAAACTCTTGAGGTTTGACCACACTCCCAAGAACTTCCCAAAAAACCATGATTAGAATATATAAGAGCTTTCTTTTTTGGTCCCATGCATTGAATGTTCAAACTGGGGTTATTTTTTTTATTTTATTTTTATAAATTTCCATTGGGGGCTCTTAGTGATATTTACGACCATTCTTCAGAAAGACAAGAACTCATCCGATTGGGGAAGAGTATTAATTTTCATTGTAGGTCCATCTTGATCGAAAGCATACATTCCCTACAATGCTACAAAAATGGACGAGGCGTGTCTAAAGGAACCCTTAACTTAAAAAAGAAAAAAGTTGAATCAACTCCACAACGACCCTATTTTAAACTTCCCACC
>ML786922.1:112265-142803 GCA_009831015.1 Picea engelmannii | reverse complement strand
AGAAGATAGGCTTGAAGGGGCCTCCAATTTTAATGCTTGGAAGTCTAGGATACTCAACATACTAGAAGAGAGTGACTTGGATGAGCTAGTTACTAGGGTAATAGAAGAACCCACTTCAAATACTGGCAGGGAAACATACAAGAAGAGACAAACCAAAGCTAAACTAGTCATTTTTGACTCAGTTAAGGACAACATGCCCATCATTGGTCATCTAAGGACTGCCAAAGAATTCTTTGATGCCCTAACAAATCTCTATGAAAAAAAGGCTTCAACTCAGAAGAGAATATTAAAGAAACAACTACGTACATTAAGGATGGGAAAGGATGAAACCATCGCTGCTTTCTTCTCCAAGATTGCTCAAACCAGAGATCAACTTACAACAATAAAAGTTGATGTGGATGATGATGACCTTGTACAAACTGCAGTTGATGGACTCCCTGAGTCATGGGAAATCTTTCTCGCTTCGGTCAACGGAAGAGAAGCTCAACCTAACTTCAAGAGATTATGGCATGATTGCTTAGAAAAAGAAGGAAGACTCAAAAGTAGAAATGAGCACTCAACTGTAAGAGATCATGCCCTTTCAGCTAAAGCCAAGAGATGGAAGAAGTTTCCTCAGCCCAAAGGCAAAGGTAAGAAACCACAAGGTAAGCTATTTCATCTTCATCCTCATTTATCTAAATTAAGATGCTTTAACTATAATAAGCTAGGACATTATGCAAAAGATTGCAGGAACCCTCCCTCATAGCAGAGAAGAAAAGGTAGGTTCCATGCCTCAGTTGCCACTGAAGAAGTAGAGCCTCAACAGGAACCTCAAAGAAGAAGAACCAGGGCTGCCACCAAAGAGCAAGAACAACACCAAGAATATTATCTTATCTCAACCCTCTTTAGCACTATAACTAAGTTGGAGGATGTTTGGTTAATGGACAACGGTGCCTCCAAACATATGACATGCTTCAAACAAAATCTTGTAAACTATCGGGATAAGAAGTTCAATGTAAAGGTAGAACTGGGTGATGATGGCACATATGACATAAAAGGGTTTGGATCTGCTTCATTTAAGCTTCAATCAGGTAATGTATTTCATATTGATGAAATTCTTTATGTTCCTGGATTAAAGAAAAATCTCATCTCAGTTGCAGTGTTAGAAAGCAAAGGATACTCAATAGCCTTCACAAAAGGGAAGGCTCTCATGTGGCCCTCAAATGGAGATTTGAGCTCTGCCATGACTATCGGAACTCGTGAGAGTGGACTTTACAAAATCGCAAGTCAAGTTGTTCAAGCATTAGCTCACGAGATGATAAACCCCTGCGAGCTCTGGTACAGAAGGGTTGGACATTTCAACTACAATGCATTCCCAGGTTTGCAAAATATGGTAACAGGTATGCTAGTGTTTTCATTCGAGCATGATAGTGTTTGTAGAGGCTGTGCTCTCGGTAAGAATACAAAGAAAATTTACCCTCACAGCAATAAAAAAAACTAATGGCATTTTAGATCTTATTCCTTTTGATCTTTGTGGACCTATGACTGCTTCATCTATGAATGGTTGTCTTTACTATATCATTTTTATTGATGATTGTTCTCGCAAAACTTGGATTTATTTTTTGAAGACTAAAGATGAATCTTTCAGCAGATTTCAAGATTTTAAGAATCTTGTTGAGAATCAGACAGGTAGACACATCCGGGTCTTCAGAACAAACAATGGAAAATAATTTGACTCCTACAAGTACGATGAACTTTGCCGGGCTTTCGGGATTAAGAGGGAGCTGACTGTGCCTTATAATTCCCAGTAGAATGGGGTTGCAGAAAGAAAGAACAGAATGATCTGTGAAGCAGCCAGAGGCATGATGTATGATCAGAATCTACCTTATCTCTTTAGGCCGACGCTGCAAGCACTGCAGTCTACATTCAGAACAGGTGTCCTCATAAAGCCCTTGAAGAGAAAACTCCAGAAAAAAGTTTTCACCGGTATAAAGCCCTCAGTTGATCATTTGAGAATCTTTGGCAGTGCAGTCTATATTCATATCCCAAAAGAAAAGAGGACTAAGTTAGAGCCCTCCAGAAAGGAAGGAACTTTTGTGGGATATAGTGAAACCTCAAAGGCTTACAGAATTTATGTCCCAGGTCAAAAGTTCATTGAGGTCAGCAGAGACATGACTTTTCATGAAGAAGCAACTTTTTCGTCATTCCAGAGAACTTCCATGTGATATAGAGGAGCAAAAAGCTCCATCTCTTGAACCTTCAGATTTACCTCTTCCAGATGTGCAGAGGGAGGAGACCTCAGAACCTTCAGTGGATCCATCAAGGAATACTATTGAGTTTCCCTTAGAGAAACCTCCTGTTAAAAGGAAACCAGCTTGGTGTCGGGAAATTCTAAAAGAAGAAGAAAAACATGCAACACCTAAAGGCACCTTCAGAGAAAGCAAGAAACTAGATAAGTACTCCGGCGTAATAGCTCAATTGAATCTTGTGATTGACTCAAAACCTTCCACCTTTGAAGAAGCCTCCAAACATCAAGTGTGGAAAAATGAAATGATAGAAAAGTATGATTCAATTCTAAAAAATGATGTATGGGCAGTGGTCCCAAGACCTCATGGCAAATCAGTGGTAACCTCCAAATGGATTTACAAAATAAAGCATGCAGCAGATGAAAGTGTTGAAAAATTCAAGGCTAGATTTGTGGCTCGTGGCTTTTCTAAGAAAGAAGGAATTGACTATGACGAGATCTTTGCTCTCGTTGCCAGATATACTTCCATCAGGATCGTTATCTATCTTGCTGCAGTTTTTGGTTGGAAACTTCAAGAGATGGATGTTAAGACTGCTTTTCTTAACGGTGAAGTTGAGCAAGAGGTTTATATAGAACAACTTGAAGGGTTCGTGATCCATGGGAAAGAATTCCATGTGTGCAAACTCAAGAAATCCTTGTATGGATTGAAGCAAGCTTCGAGAGCTTGGTATGGAAGAATTGACAGCTTTCTACAGAGTCTTGGGTTCACCAAGAGTATAGTAGATCCCAATCTTTATATAAAAAGATTGTATAGAATGATCCTGTTATCTTAGTATTATATGTGGCTGATCTATTCCTTACAGGAGAGGAAAATTTGATAGCTCAGACTAAGAGGGAGCTTTCAACAGAATTTGAAATGAAAGACTTGGGTCTTATGCATTATTTTCTGGGCTTAGAGGTGTGGCAGAAACTAGGTGAGATCTTTCTCTTGTAGAGCAAATATGCAGTTGATGTGCTCCGCAAATTTGGCATGTTGGATTGTAAGTCCATGTCCAAACTGATAATTTCTAACCTGAAGAAGTTACAAGACCAAGCTACAAGTACAGATTGAAAGACCCCACTATATATTGACAGATCATTGGGTCCTTGATGTATCTTGTACATATCAGATCAAACATTTGTTATGTAGTGAATGCTCTCAACCAGTTCATGTATGAACAAAAGCATATTCATATGGTGGTTGTTAAACATATTCTGAGATATGTTCAGGGGACTATAGCCTATGGGCTTAGATACACTTCCAATGGAGGTGTAATGCTTCATGGATATACAGATTCAGATTGGATGAGCAGTACAGTGGACCGAAAAAGTACTTCCGGATATTGCTTCAGTTTGGGTTCAACTATGATCTCCTGGTACAATAGGAAACAATGCTCCATAGCCTAGAGCGCTGCAGAAGCAGAATACATTGCTGCAAGTGCTGCTAACAGAGAAGCAGTGTGGTTCAGAAAGCTACTTTCAGATTTGTTCAGTGCTGAGCTGGAACCTACAGTTATCCACTGTGATAACCAGAGCTATATAAAGCTCTCCAAGAATTCGGTGTTTAATGACGGATAAAAACACATTGAGATGAGATACCACTATGTTCGGGACATGGTGCAGAAGAACATTCTCAGTATTCAGTATGTTCCGACGACAGAACAAACCGTAGATAGTTTGACCAAGCCACTGTCCTTGACAAAGTTTGTGTACTTTCGAGACAAGCTTGGTGATGCTGAGAAGGCCTCTCTTGCTGAGAGGGAGTGTTGAAATTAGTGCAGTTGCAAGAGCCATTCCCTGGGAGGATGGCATAAGACCCTAGCTGAGGACTAGGCCCCCCAATACACTCCTGGGGTTTCTTGGTATGAGACCAAGCAGTGAGAGCCATGGCAAAAGACCCTAGTGAGGGCCCCTAGTATATGACTGGGGTTCTTGGTCTTGAACCAAGCAGTAAGTCCCTAGATGTGTTCTAGGGAATCCTTGCCTGGTGCTTGGATTGATCCTTGGATGTGTTCTTTGGTGGTTGATATAAGTCCCTAAATGTGTTCTAGGGCCCTTGGATGTGTTCCAGGGAACCCTTGCTTAATGAATGGGTTGATCCTTGGTCTTGTACCTTGGTGGATAAGATTTTAGATGTGTTCTAGGACCCCAGATGTGTTCTGGGGAAACCTGGTCTTTGACCATGTAGATTTTGGTGAAATACCAAAATGTGTTGATGTGTGATCCTCTTCCTCTCTCCCGGGATGGTCCATGAGACCTGGGAGTGCCTATTAAGATGGACATGACCACATTGTTGATGTACCCTCTTATGCAGTGATGATAAAATTTTATAAGTCATTATGAGACTCATGTGGACATGTTTTGCCATTGTGGACCTCCCTTGATTTTGTCTTAAAAAGTTCCCCTTTTGCTTGTTGTCTTGCTTTCCCTCTTGTTTTATGTGGTGGGGTTTTTTATAATTTACTTTAATATTAATTGACATTTAATTAATATTTATATTAATTAAATTGTCAATATTTAATTATATTTTATATTAGCCCTAACCCCTCTCCCTAGCTATAAAAAGAACCCTACCCTCTAGCATTTTACATTCACTCACTCACTCCTCACTCTCCTATGCTGCGGCTACCTCAGTTGCTCTCTATTGGTGTTGGTGCGGCCTCTCCTTTGGTTTATCAGTTTCAGATCTGAGGTATTTTGCTGGTCTTGTTGTTGGCTGGGAGCTCCATCTTGCTGTCTGCTGGTGTATGAGGTGCATGTGGTGCCTCCCTTGGCTGCCGGACCTGTCTACTAGAGCCATGGACCTGGGTACAGGTGCCGTGGCCCCTTTTCTAGGCTGCCAGATTTGTGTATGAGAGGTTGAGCTGGGGCTCCTGTGGGTGTTCTATACTTGCTGTCCTCTTTGTGGGAGGTTTATCCCTGTGCTGTCTTCCTGTTCTGTGGAGGGTTTTGCTGTTTCAGTTGTGGAGGGTATTGCTGTTCCTTTTTTGGAGGTCTTGCTGTTTCCTATTGTGGTGTTTTTGCTGTCTCAACTTCTTGCTGCTGTGGACAGCATCCTTCTTTGTGGTCTATTCCCTGGCAAACTGTACTTCAGTCCATATGACAGAGATCAAACCCTAGAGGTTTGATCCATGAACCTTAAACTAATTTTCTGAGCATATTAAAGAGGTCTACATCCACACATATGACAGGTACATTCTTCATTGGCCTGGAGGAAAGCTAAAGTTTGTTTTTGCACTCAGAAATTTTATTTATGTTCAGAATTTAATTCAGATCTGTTTTTGTCTTTTATTAAATGTGCTGATCTAGTGAACAGAATTTAAAAGCATATTTGATTTCTCTATTTTTCCCTATTTCTAACAATGAGAAAACTAAAAATTCTATTCTGATATACACTATTCTATTCTATAACATGATTTAAGACACTAGAATATTGTGGACCATAGGACTTGGTACATCTTGTAAGACTAAGTGAGTGCCGACTTAAGTAATGCCCTTAAGATATTGATTTATTGCTGAACAAAGTGGCCTGTAGGCTATAATGTTGCATCATAGGCTCCGGCATTAACGAAGTTGAAGCCTTGTAACAACTGTTGCCTCCATTGAAGCCACACACACATTTATAGCCCCCCCTCCCCACATATATATATTAACTGCATCTTATGTTTATTCCCTCCAAAAGTTGGTGTCGTTATATATATATGCACACTCATATTGACTGCATCTTGATTCTTATGTGCATGTTTATTCCCTTCCAAACGTTGGTGTCGTTACCTAAAACTTCCGTGTGACCAATGGTGTGTGCATCTCTACTTAGCCCAACTCATGCTGGCCCTTGACAGGCTTGGAGGATGTGATCTTAGTGCTTACAGGTTGGTTTTCATATACTTATTCACATGGGTTTACATGGACATGTGTTAGTGTCCATATTCAATGTATCCAAAGTTTTATTTTGATTCAACTTACTGTGACAAACATGGATAGGTGAAGAGTTCATGGATCATACCCACCCTTATTTCTACCAGGACTGCAGAATGCAAGTGAGTACAAAAATAAAAATAATTGAAGAAGGCTACCAAGACCTTTGACACCAATGATCACATGGGTTGGTCAGCACTTCTGATTCAACAAAAAAAAGTTTAACTTCAACAATTTTACAATGTTACACGGGGAGATGCTCCAGAGGGTAAGGAGTGTGCTGCGGGCACTCCTGGGATGCAGATAATCTGTTGGGAACGTTTCCTGGCGTACCCTTTCAAAGGGGATGCAAGGAAACGCAGGTGGGAATGTTCCTCTGGAAAAGGAGAGTGTTCCGTCCTGAAGGCTGAAAGCCACGTTTCGGAGGTGTGGTGTGGCAAGTACCCCACAAGAAACAGGCACATCTGGATCCGCTCCCCCTGAAAAAGAAGGCACCATGAGAGGAAAAAACGAAAAAAACAAAACCCAACCCTAAGGAGTCTACCCCAAACCGTAAATACACACTATATAAAACAATTTATACCTTCCTAAAGTCACATTTGCATACATTTGACATTTGCTTTGTGAATGGAAACCGTGACTGTGAGAGTAAACGTTTGCAAATATATTTGCATCAAGTGTGACTGACTTGTGAGAGTGAATTTTGGACGAAGAACAACTGCTGTAGAGTGTGTATTTTCTGGAAAGCAAGCCGAAAATTGGAGAGATTCGCTGCATTCATCCAGCATTTGTTCTGTGGAACTTCATCATTTTTGCACTTTTATTGCTGTAATTATTCAAACAGCAGCTGGAAGGGTATTTCATATTGATGATTGAGAAATGTAATGGTGATTAAGGATTGTTACATGCCATTAATGTGATTATGCATTTCAGGAGTTTTTCTTCTATTTAAAGTTTTAGTATTTTGGATGACCATTGTTCCCTAACATTTAGAGGGTATCTCCACACATTTCCTGGACACGTTATATCGTATCCACGTCCCATAAACTTAGCAGAGCACTGCAATTATATATGCTCTGAAGATGATGGTCTCTCTCCCTATGGCCATTGCTCTCTCTTCTTCCTACCTTAAGATTTTCTCCATATTTTGTTGTTACTTTAAGATTTTCTTTTTTCATATATGTTGTTACTAAAATGCAATCATTACACGGCAAAAGCTTCTTCCGCAGGGTGGCTGAGTAAGTTTCGAGTTTTTTTTATCAATATTATTTGTGATTTTGAAAGTTAAAGTAAAGTTTTAAAGGCGGCTCATTAACCTGGTTTCTTACTTTTAAAAATGTTTTTACTTATTTTGACAATTGGTGCTGTTAGATCTAACTCTAAACTTGATTTTTGATTTTTTAGTCAGAGATTTGGATTTCTGTCTTAGAGACTTGGATTTCTGTTTTTGTTGTGTTAGTTTTCTTTTAACTTGGAAAATTCAAAATACTAAAGTTTTTCTATTAATGCCCCCAAGATTTTCCTTTCTACATTAAGTGAAATATGCACCTTTCGCATACATCCTTGTCATCTACAATTTTGAATTCTAAAATTAAAACCTTGTATTCAAACTTCGAGCTTGGAGAAGTAGAACTTCCTGTCTCAGCATTGCATTTCCATCCTTTCTTTTCTTAGTATTGTGGTTGTGTATGTATCTTGGTTTAAATTTGTGTTCATGTGTTTTTAGATTAAATACATAATCGAACCAAATAAGTTTTCCACGATAAAACTAAATTTCTTTGATTATCAGTTCCGGCATCACAATTTTGGTTTCACAATACTCCACTTATACCACATAAAAAGTTCTCAGATAAAATATACAATTGAACGTTACACATTATAGACACACGGATAAGTTGAAAATGTTCAAAAGAAATTAAAACAATTTGCACCAATAATGATAACAGCGTGCTTTAACTTTGACACCTATTCTCGTCAGCGTGAACTGTAAATATTAAAATAAAATATATTTAACATCTGATGTGTTGTTGTGAAGGTTGAATTGTAATATAAATTGAAGTTATTCATAACCTCCTTTAAATGTTTAAAGGGTAATAATATAACGATGAACATGTAATTTGGTTTGATTTGAGTTGTCTAAGCAATTGACCCTATTCAACGAATCCACAAGGGAATTGGTTAAGAATAGTGATGTGCATCTCCCATTGAATAGTGCTAATTTTGGTTAAGAATAGTGATGTGCACTTCCCATTGAATAGTGCTAATAGTTCACTCTTTACATGATCCATTCCATTAAAGATTTTTCATTGATGTAATTAAATTTTGTCAATTTTATCCTAAACGCACTTAAAATTGCAATTATAAAAGTAGTTTATATAATTGAAATCTTGAGTAAAGTAAGATGGTCTATTCAAAAGCTTTGCTTGTGAATATCCCTCATCTTAGTTAATGATTGATTTGGAGCTAGTGACATTGAGAGCTCAAACTTAAGTCTGCTTATTAGGCACCCACATTCTCATTGTGGCTTGGGAGGTCTACTTCAATCACTTATAAATGTTCAATCGTTGAGGTTTCCTAGTGGCCCCAATGACTTGAGGCACATATTAACTGCCCCTTAGGGAGGGTGAATGACAAAAGCCCATCAATTTGATTGTGTACCCTAGAAAAAGGTAGGTCATCGATATGGGCCCTACCTAGTATGCATCTTTATTTCAAGTGAGGGATGGGTTTTAGTATAATGAAAGTGTTTCTTAATAGTCGAGCCTTGCTATTATAGAAGAATTTTGCCAATTTAAGATATACTACCACTGCATTGAAGTTGGATAGAGGCCTTGTAAAAATTGGGTATTTTCTCCAACTCTAATAGCTTTGGATACTTTCTCTTATATTTTTTTTGTTAATCTAAGGGATGAAGGTGGTAATATACTTAAAAAGTAAGTTTCTTTTGTTACCCACAAATTATATAAATTAAGGACAGTTTCTTTTGTTACCCACAAATTATATAAATTAAGGACATTATCGTAATTTGGGGAAAGAGATGACAACCTTGAGCATTTCCAACTTTCAATTTCTCCCAAACATTCAAATATACAACAAAAAAATATTAAGATTTGTTAACAATTTATCTAAATTGAGACATTCAAGAGAATTGGCCATTGACCCTTGATGACAATTTTAGAAGACATGTTTAAAATAATTGTCAACTATTGCAACTGAAATGTAGAGTAGAGAGACTTGGTTATTTCAATTTCTATCTACTTTCAACTATCACTAAGAACTTTGGTACATAATTGACAACAAATTTGCAAATTTGTTGTAGATTTCTAAAGGCTTTTTTCTTCCTTCAATCTAAGGCACTTTGCTCCCTATGTAAACCACAAACAATACATAACAAAAATGTACAATGAAAATTGATGAATCAAAGTTAGCCTTCAAATTACCATCATAGAGACCTCCCAAAACCATGCTCACCAACACATGGATCACACCAATATATAAGCATATCTAGCAAGTAAGAACCTTCTATCCACTGGGGCCTAGGATGAGGCCTTGTTAGGGACCTTAAGTGAATGACAACTACATATATTTGGGCCTTTAATGGAGAGTTCATAAAGCACAATTTATGGGTTGAACATGCACTTCATAATAGTATATATTACGTGTTTATTTTTTGAGGGGATAGGACTTTCATAGTATTTAGTGTGCTTAGCTTCCCCCTCATAGTCTAATCATTCTCATACTACACTAAACATGAATGCATACTTACCATGACTCAAAGCATTGCATTCTGTTATCACATAATTGTGTGCATTAAATACAAACTTCATAAAATAATATATTGGGTGGTTACTTATACCCTCCCTTTGGTATCTCTAGAATTCACAATAATGAGATTTTGTGGGTATATGCTTGTTGATCAATTTCCATTGATAAAAGTTCAAGACTTTTGTTCCTTTTTCCTCTTTTTGTATATCCCACACTTAGACATTTTTTCTCACTTTTTTCGAGTTGCAGAAAATCTATCCATAATCATCATAAGTCCACAATCCCGCAACCCGTAAGTTCCTAATGTTAATACTTAGCCATTTTTCTACTTCTCTTTCTTCATACTTAGCCATTTTTTCCGTTTGCGGGAGCCCCATTACGAGGGGTAAACGGTGTTTCAAAAGACCCGAACCCTGCAAACCCGCATCCCACATTTCCTCTCACTACAAAATGACCCACATTCTTTCACAACATACAGAATGGGCCATTCTTGTACTTAGTATATTTCTCGATTGTGGATGCAAAAATATCCCTACATCTCCCCTTCCATATTCCGCACCCCGCAACCCACAATCCCACAAATCATCATTATGCACTCTCCATCACTCATTTTACACCTCCATACTTAAACATTTTCCATTCATCCCGGTACATAATCACATTCCCCGAGAATATTTATGATCGTACCGCCACATCCGTCGGCACATGTGGTGAATTAAAACCGTTATTAATGATGCAGTTCTTGTAATTTCCCCACCTTAAAGCCAAATCAAATCGTGCAATTAACATTTTTGAACTAAGAGCTACACCATGTGATATTAAGGAAGTACATGGAGAATTCAGTAAGGAGTTAAATCCTTGTTTTAAACTCCTACTACGACGAAACTACCACCTTTTCATTCTAGTCAACCTTTGCCAAATATGCCAAATAAGAAAAGAGAGCTCTATTGTGGAGACACTGTAAATACACTAGGACATGAGGACCGTTCATTCCAATGGTTTGAGGCATTAAATGGTACACAACACTCTCTCATGAAGAAAATAGCTCAAATAAAGTTTGGACTTCTGGAATAATGTTGGCAAGTTGTATGACCGAGGTATCATATTTCAAGGAGTTGATTCTCTGGTGCATTGACAATTTCAACAACGAAAACAGGATAATTCAATTGCAGGGGAAGCACCTATTTCCTTGGCACCCATAATATTCAGAAAGATGCTCAAGCTCCTCGAGCCTACTATGACATTCAAAAGTTCAGAAGCAGATGCCTTTTTAAAGGCCAACCATGGAGGGACGAAGATCTTGGATAGTTTTCTTTTGAATCCATCATACTACTCTGAGAACTACACCCAGATAGAGGTATGTTCCTTGAAATACCCCTATAAAGAGTTTGCTTGGTTATTTGCCATAATTATTGGACAAGAATCGACGACCATTATCCCAAGTTATGTACTGTATGTCTTGCACCTCTTTGTTCATAAGCGTGTCTTATTTGATTAGGCTTGAATTATTTCGAGTGAAGTTTCTTTCCAGCTTGTAAATTTCCGGAAAAATAAAAAATTCTCTATGAGTTCCTACTTGATTTTCGCAATTGCATACTACCATATTTTTGAAGACTTGCTTCGTGCAAGGAGTGTTGATTTTGGCAAAGACCCAATTCACTTTTGGTATCCAACATTGTGGAAACACAAAGCCTCATATAATTTTTATGAAGTACGTAATGCCTTTCTATCTACTATCAAGAAGCTAGTTTATGGTCCCACCACATCGAGATTGTTTATAGAAGCTACTACCTTCTTGGCAGGAAAGGGGCTTTTTGAAACCTTGGACGACTTCCGTTTCATAAGACTATACGGTTTCGAGGAAAAACTTTCCTTACTTCCTTTTCACGTGTCAGATAAATTCTTTGTTGTTAAAGTCTACAAACAATACAAGTTCTGGGCACATTTCTTCAATGAGGAGAGAAAAAGTTTGTTCATTCCATTGCCTTGTAAAATTGGGGAAATCGTTGTGAAAAGTATCTCCCAAATGGATGAACTTGCTAGTCATTTTGATAATTTCAAGCTAAAAGAAGTTCCTGAAATTCCAGGATTTGACCCCAGTAATATGTTTACAGTACACATGTTTTGCAGTCGGTTATGACTCGTTGTTTGTAAAAACTACCCAATTTAAAGGAGGCAGGGATAATCAAAACCCCATGGAATCCATCCCTGAGAAATTTCATGATGATATTGATACCCTGATCAACACTAACGACCAATACAAACAGACGGGTTGAACCATGAGAAGTGGTAACCCCAATCCTGGTTCACCCAATGTATTACAAAGGAGTTCTTCAACGGAAAACAAGACCCAGGGAAGCAGTCTTGGACAAAAGAATTCCCAATCAGGAAATTATGGTGATGGGAGGGATGGAAATCCTTCAAAAGGAGATTTTGGAAAGACACATACTGCCCTTGTAGCACTCAAAATAAAAAGAGATGTAATTCAAAAATGGGAGAAGGAATTTCTAGTACTTGAACTTGAAGATATGGAAGTGGACGTTGAAGTAGAAGAGCCCAAATGGGCAGCACAAATATTGCTGGAAAATAGAGAAATAACACAATAATTGGCTTGTCAAGAGCCATTGGTCTTTGAGAAGGAATCTGTCACATTGCACCACATGGATTTTAACGAAGAATCTAAAAAGTTGTTAATTGAAAAAATTAACTTGAAAAATAAAAAAGGTCGCTGAAAAGTGGAACTTTGAGATTGATTTACAAGGGGTGACACCCTCAAAATTCATGCAATTTCATGAAGCAACTAGAGAAGAACTCAAGTCTTCAATTGATGAAACTAAACAATAAAACCATGTCTTGAAAGAAAAATAAAAGAATTAGAAAATGCCTTGTTGTCGAAGCCTCTGTTTGTCAAGCCAATTGATACCATCCAACCTCTTAACACTTTAGAAGATATGCTGGAATCAAGTTCTAGAGTAAGGAGCGCCTCAAAATTATTGACAACCATTAGACAATATATTGGAGAGAATATCCCAAAACTAATTTCTCTAATCTTTGAGATATGGGAATTGTCTACTAGTTCTACTATACTTTCCTCAAGGATTAAAATTTTTAAATAATATCTCCAAAAAGACCTGGATAGTGATGAAAATTTCTACAAGGAAGCTATCGGCACATTTTCTACCAAAATCTCCAATATGAAGGATATGCAAAGGAGAGAGCCCATCTAAAAATCGATTAAGGCAGATTAATGCAGGATGGTTAAAAATAATTGAATGTTTAAAAGAAATACTCAAGGAATGTGATGTCATAAATACCAAGAGGGGTGACTTATTTTAAAATCTTGTTGATTTGACGAAGGAGCCGAGGGGCCCACATTTTGAAAATGGATTCAATTCTACTTTCTAAAGATTAGTTACAAGGACACTTGGATGCCCTAAAAATTTCATGGGAAAATGAGTTCAATGAAATAACTAAATACTCAGATGAGGAAGTAGAAAAGTGGTTGATCCGCTATGTAAATAAGAATGAATGTGTTGAAGACACATTACACCATCTCAAATTTTATATTAAAGACATTGAAAAATAATTATTCAATGCAAGAATTAAGCATGAGACAACAATTTCTCCTATGGATGAGTATATCGAATTATGGTTAAAGAATGTATGGATAAAGATAAATGAGCAAGATAAAAAAAAAATAGTTACAATTTCCATGGAACCTCCAGCTGAACACTCTGCAATAAGCACTCCAAAAAGAAAATGAATGACGACACTTTTGATCATAGTAAGTCAAGTAGTCATATTATTCATTTTCCTTCTCAGTTAGTAGTCATCTAGTCTTTCTTGTTTCAGGATTTGTGAAAACCAAAGGTCGACCCTTGACTATCTCCTTTTTGTCTTCTAGGGATTTCTTTAATTTCATGGTCCGCAGGAGCTGATCCCATTCCTCTTTGAAGGACAAATGCCATTTACTTTTATGAACATTACAAACATTATTATTTCTTAAGCATTTGTATATTTTTGAGGATCCCTAGATAACTATTCGAGGCACTACATTAGTAATTTCTTAGACTTTGAGTTTAAAGCATGAGATTTCAAATGTGTGTCTATCAAAATATTTTTTGTAAATATTGTAAATATTCATGTTTTGAACAAGCTTGGTTCTTTCTCAGACATTCTCTGCATGTGAATATTTATTTTCTGAAATCCTAGTCTCTTATATCCTTTTCTGTAAATTGTAATATATAGAAAGATGAGTACCACCTCTATTAAAATGCAGGAGGATTCATCCTCGTGATGTTATATTAAGACTTTGACAGTGTTTTAGATCAACATTTTTTGGTGACCATACCGGGGAACAAAAAAAAGGATGGTTTTGTAGACCAAAAATTCAAATGACTCAACCAAATACCAACCAACCTCAAATACAAGTTGGAATCAGATACCAAGGAAATATTCTTCATCAGTTGTATGATCTAGCCACAACATTAGAAAGGAGCCATGAAGAAGTAGAAAGAACATGCAAAGCTCTTTTTCATGAAGAAGAAATAGCTATAACAATGAGACAAAGAAGACAACAATAAAGTATTGAAAGATGGAATCCTACAAATTGTTACAGGAAAAATCCCCTATGGCTATGGGTTAAAACCACAACAAAGCGTTGACCATTTAAAGATCAAACCAAATCCTAGAAATGAAATCAAATATTTGTAACTAACTCGATCAATTAACTAACTACTACTAGCAAGGGAAAGACATACCAGGTGTCCTACGTATGATGAAGATCCTGTGGTCGAAAACCTGTTGTGATCCTTCCAAACTATTCCTTTGACAACCTACAAAGAACTCAAGTAGAAAAATGCAAAGGACAACAATTATATAATAACTAACTTTTATGAAAATGATCGAAAACAAAGATAATTGCAACAATTAGTGTTATAAGAAATAAGATATTCAAACATGATCATAATATATTGAGAACACAAACATTTCATGGGAAAGAAGTATATTTATTATTTGAAAACATAATATAGGTAGTTATCACCTGCACCTGCTGTGGCACTGCTCCGAGAACGGACTCCAGGTCCCTCCACCCAGGCCACTGTTGCACCTCCGACTCCAATGCTTATGCAGAACCAAATAAGACAAAGAGAAACTTCTTGGTCAGATATATAAAGCATGGAAAAGGCTTGAAACATGGGTTAATAAACAATAGGGAAATAAGGGTTTGCAGACAAGGCAAGAAATAGTGAGCATAACTTTGCTTAAATTATTTTCTCTCTTCTCCTCATGCCTTAGGCTCAATTTATACCATCTCCAAGTGGTTGAAGTGGTTGCAAACGATTGTATACATGTAAAAAGGAGTTAGGGAAATGACAAATCCGTAACCCCATGCAAAATTATGGAAAATTAAATATTTTTTTGAGAAAAATTGAGATGTACACGATGTTCAATGGAGAAACATGCGTATACACAACTTGCATAACTACTAGGGTGCATACATGTCCACGATGTTCAATGGAGAAACTTTCATATAAACAACTTGCATAACTGTTAGGGTGCATACATGTCCAAAAATACTGTTTTTTGAAGAATCCAGAGGAGGTAAAAGGGATTAATGTCTGCAAGTGGGAAAAGGAAAGGACAAACAAGTCATCAATGCATATGTTATGGCAATTGATGCTATAACATATGTCCCCTAATGTGTGAGGTCAGAAGAGAAAATGATGGATGAAATACCTTATAAATATGGGAGGTAAAGATGCAATATGCTTAGGTGAAGGTCGCCAAAATCCAGTCCAAGAACAAAACCTGCAACATAAAACAAGAGTACTCTCTTCCCAAGGTGGGCATACCCATGCTCATGAGTGAAAAAAGCGTGGTCGCCAAATCAAGTACACTGTGGATCCATGAAATATGCATATATAGAATCACTAATCATGGCCATGAAAATGAATACATAGTGGATCCAAGTCAAAAGAGATCATAGCCACAAAAGAGATACACAATGGATCTATGTCTTAGAATCATAGGAGGATATCTAGAAACAAGAATGAAACAACTGATCCCCCATAAGTACTAATGTCATAAGTGGAAGTGGTACTATCCAACGCAACTCGGGAAGCAACATAAAAGAGGTGATGCTACTATAGAACTGAGGTCTTCAAATCAACCACCAATGGTACGAGTCTACACTATGTGAACAAGTGTATTGAATTCAAACACAAAGAGATGCTGTTTGATTACCGATCATTGATGTATACTATTAACAACCACGAGACAACCCACTGATAATGATAATGTGTGTCAAGGTACCTAGTATATTCTAGCAAGTGCAGATAAAGGAGTTGACGTCAAACACTTGTAGAATCTATCAATTAGGAGACATTGATCTATTCCCACTATCAATAGTGAGGGAACCCGCCACTAATGATTGCAATTCCCAAGGTACTAATAAATAATATAGATCCCTATCCCAGATCAAGATGTGTCAAAGTATATAGAAAGAGATCCACTAGAAGGAAGGCATTAAGGAATCCCCCATCATCCAACACAAGGAATCGTAGAAGGCCAAATATTTGGAAGAACTTGGAAGAAAATATTGAAAGGACCCACCACCAAGTACATCTCTCGCATGCACCAAATGGAATAAAGCACGAAAGTGACCCTTTGAATAGTGTCCAATAATGAAGAATACCAACAGCGGTGAGGAAACCACCAATAGGATCAAATGGAATCCAAGGTACTACACAAATCCCAATGTGTGAATAATGTTCTTGCCATTGAACATAAGGGAAACCACTTAGTCAACAAGTAATGATGAAATGTCATATTCTGAGCACAAGGCCACCTATTAATGATGTATATAGGGCTAGGGTATCACCTATTAATGATGTAGATAGGGATAGCGTATGACTCTAGGTCAAACTCTCAAAACAATGTGTCATAGTCGATAAGAGTTGACCCACCGACAAAAAATCAATGGGGATCTTCCATACCAACGCCAGTAATATAGGACAAAGATGCTTGTAATTCTAAGAAGTACTTGACATATGGGAAGACCTACTTGCAAAGTCAAGAATTTCGAGGAATATTCGACACATGATAACACTTCCCTTGAACAAAATCATAGCACAATAAAGTGATTTAGGAAACATGGCTTGAAATATGAATATTAACATAAGTTTGTGATACATGAGGCATCAATAGACTCTCCATAATGATTGGAAGAATAACTAGTTGGAGGAGTAAAAACTCTGTATAACTGGTGTTACCCATGATTTTGGTCATCATGATGATGTATTGATGATGGTGTACTCAGGCTCTTCATAAGAACTTTCTCCTGAGAAAAGTTACTTTCATCTCTTCCCAGAAAACTCATTTTTGAAGAAGGTTTGCAGGCTGCTAATATATTTGGGTGCGAGAATGCCTGATTCTCGTAGGCTTCCTTAAGCCAAGGTGCGAACTTCTCGCACTGTGTTGAATAGCCAGGGTGCGAACTCTTCCTAAAGCATGGAAAAAGATGAATTTTYGATGTTTCTAGAAGGGAATCTTCTAGAAGGATGGGTTGGCATTTGAATGGTTATCCTTGTACTAGATTCCCTGATATTGTGGGATCATTCTTATCCAAGTAACTAACTCATTCTCTCCTATATATTTAGGGAATTCTCATGGAAAAGGTTAAGCAAGATTCATTGGAGAATTGGTGAAATAATTGTGTGAGGGATTTAGCTTGAACAACAACTTGGAGACTCTAGCAAGTCTATCAAGAGAATTTGATCTTCTTCATGCAAGGATTGAGCAAGTGTGTGTGTTGGAGCCAAGAGCCGTCGAAAGGAATCTTGCGACATCAAGGCTATCAGGTTGTAATCTTTACTTTCAATTAATATGATACCGTGGCATGTCCCTTTCCCATAATGTTATTCTCACTTTATTGTGTAATTCCTTGATCATACACATAAGTTGACTGTTGAATATATTTTGCTATCTTCACTTTGGTTGGTTTGTGTTGTCTTCGTCTTGACCTCACGAGAGCACTGGAGCGAAGCGGGAGAAACATAGACTCTAGGAAGCAATATAAAGGTATGTTACTTGTTCCTTCCTACTAGCTAATTCAATGGTCAAAACTTAGGGAAAGAGTCATGTCCTGTCCTGTTTTGTTCTAGATCGAGGTGGATCTAGGGAGATCTGTTAGTGTCCGCACCTACCGATTAGTCCGATAACAAAATTGACGACTTCGCTGGGGAGAATCCCATTTTCGTTGTGGTTTTTGGTGTTTTTCTGTGGCCATTTGCTCTTGTTTTAATTTTCTCCTTTCCTATCAATCTCTGAGTCTTCAGGATATCCTGATAGACCCTCTGGGTCCAGAGGCCTTTTCAAATTTGTTTCATTTTCCAAAAAATTGACTCGTTTCAGAGGTTCTCGCACTGCACTTTATTGTAGCCTACGAGAATCTATAGAGTTTTCACTCTGCCTTTAGGTTCAATGCGAGGTTCTCGCACTCTGCTCAAGGGTCACCTGCGAGAATCACTGATTCTCGCACTGTGTAGTATTGCCAACCTGCGAATTCATTTTTTCAAAATTTTGGATTTGAGTTTTGGCATCTTCAACTGCCCAGATCAGTCTAGGTGCCTCATAAGAGTTTCTTGGACCATTGATTGATGTTCTTCTTGTCTTCGTTTTCGTGCATGAACGGTATTAGGATTTCAAGGCTTTTCTTGTCACTTTTGTCTTGACTTTTATTGGAAAAACCATACTCTCTGATTTCAGAATCTGAGTGTGTTTGATTAGTTAAGAACCAGTGATCGGTTGAAAGTTGAGTTTTATTGGTCTTTATCATTTGTTTATTGTTTGAAAGATCACTTTTCTTATGCGATTGAAAAGACTATATTGGTTTGCTTTTTATTTTTGTCTTCATTGAAAGAGTGGATTAGGTTTTTATCATTGCTTGTTCATTGGTTTTTGATTTTCAGTACTCTCACTATCATGGTGTGGGTCCTTTTTTGAAAAGTGAACAAACGTTTTTCTTTCAACAAATCTTTTTTGTCTTCGAAAACATTGAAAATCAATTGCTGAAATTATTGAAACAAAAGCAATAGAGAATTGTTATTGATGCGTGATTTGTTGCATTTGCATTTTAAAGGAAATTTTGCGTCATAGTTCAAGATTGATCTGGAAAACTCTCTTTCCCTCCCATACATAGGATTCATTGAACGAAAAGTGATATATTTCATTCTCATCCATGCATCGTTGGGTCAGAGTCTTATACAACATTAGTTTCATCTTCGTTTCCTTTGAGTAAACAACAACTCTTAATAACACTACGTAATCATAAAATTTAAGTAGTAACTTTTTTCTAGGGCTCTATTACACCAACATTTAGCTAGGATAGCGCTTTGGAGTAGGAAGAGAGATACACTCTCCAAAAGCACAAAACACACATTAACATCTTGTGTTAGGGAGTGTTTAAATTCCATTTGCAACATCCTATCCTGGGAAGCCCTTCTCACAAAAGGGTCAAGAACGAGGTCACATTGCTATTGCTAGAGTTACTCACCCTGCTTTGTTGATATCAGTGTAGAGATTTCACGTATTACGGGGATCACTCAGAGGTATACCCACAATGATGAGTGGAAGCCTTTTGAGTTGATTTCAGGCTAGATACCCTGCCCTTGCGTGTGGATCAGACTGTCGACCGTCCCCCCAGGATTTATTGTTGTTGGTGGTGACCTTAGTGGCCTATCTTTCTAGGTTCTTACATGAGGTGACTGTGAAGGGGAATGTCTTCACGGTACCTAGATTTGACGTTGACCAAACTCACTCGGGCTCCTTGGAGGGTATACCCACAATTATGTGTGGGATCTTGCACCAAGGCGTAAGTCCGTTAAGCAGGTCGTCAGCGTAATTTTTCCACCCTAGCCTAGCCCCTTCTCGTCTCGTTGTTGCGACGTTGGATTTCATCACCAACTAGTGGCTTCGGAATTAGAAGGTCTTGTTTGCTTGGTGATTGCTTCCTAGATTTTGTTTACTAGCGTGTGTTTTTTGTTTCTCGAAGTTGACCATAAGATTTTCTTCGTGAAGTTTGTCACTCATTTACAATAGCTCCTCCGCGTCGTTCACGTAGAATGCAGGGTTTATCTCCAGAGCATCTAGAAGGTTCTCAACCCTTGCCTACAAGTACACCTGAGGGCTCTCCTCGGCAAAGTGAAGTCACAGTCGTCACCACACCACAAGTGGAACGAACTGACTCTCTAGAACATCTTCGAATTACAAATACTCGAGAGGACTTTCGAATTCACCCCGATTTTGAGAGATGTTTTATGCGAGCAAACTCTTCCGGAGACTTAATTGTTGTGTATTCTGGATCTCCGACTGGACCTGGGAACCAAGATCCTTTTTGGTCTACGAGCATTTTTCGACGGGACCTTTTTTGTCCACGTTCACCTGTGATTTACGAAATCAACCCACCTGTGATTTTTGAAATCTCTAGTACAGAGACAGTACCGTTGACTACCGCTTATCACTTTACCGTCCCTGCCAAAATGGCCCATCTTACAGCTACTACAAGTGTTCCAACTGGGTTTACTGCGGTTAGTCTTGCTCCCATCCACACACCGCGAACGCCCAACGTCACTTCGATACTACCACCTAGATACCGTGCGTTGAATGCTTCCATTCCTACTCTTGCACAAACTCCATCCGGCTCTCCTAGTGGTCCTTCTTCTTCTGGGCATTTTCTTCTCGGTTTTGTTCCCACACTCTCTCAATTTCCTTTTGGAGGACCTTCTTCGTCTTCTACTGGCAATCCTAATCCTAGTGGCACTATTTCGTCATTCACTCCAAATTACCAGTTTCCGGTTGGTGGATAATTTCACCAAGGTGGTATTACACAACCCCCTCTCAGTGGGAAAATTCCAATTGGAACATTGCCCCCAATTGTAACACCACCTTCAATGGGAGGACCGACCCCACCTTATGGAAAAAACATACCTCCGTTCTTGGCCCAGTATTGGAATCAGTTGATACAAAATCCTCCTCAAACGACTGGGGGGTAGCAGTTTCCAGCTGCGTCCGTAACACCCCCTAGTATGGGCCAACCATATCTAGGTTCGTTCAATCCCACTTGGGGGGTGAATGCTCAAACTCAAGCCCCTGTTCCAGGGTATACTCCTATGAGCTACTATCCTCTCCAACCACCACCGAATATGCCTGGGTCTTCACATTATATGCAGACTGCTTATGGTCCTACTGGTTTGCCGACAGAGTTTCCTCCCCAAAGCCACTAGTACCCGCAGGTGAATCGACAGTTACCCTTTCTCGCCACTTTGGATCTTCCGGATTTGTCAAGGATTTTAAATGATCCTATTCGTCACTCTCCCCAATGGCTTGTTATACCAGCCAAGCTTCCATCGAACATTCCTAAATTCGACGACAAAGCGGGAGAGGACCCAAACAATCACATTATGACTTTTCACCTAT
Organism: Picea engelmannii; assembly: GCA_009831015.1. Classification (NCBI taxonomy): domain Eukaryota; kingdom Viridiplantae; phylum Streptophyta; class Pinopsida; order Pinales; family Pinaceae; genus Picea; species Picea engelmannii. The sequence continues at coordinate 121,379 of ML786922.1, read as the reverse complement.
GGTGTTCATCCAACTCGTTGATGCATGACTCTATTCATTTACGTCTTTTTCAATGAACCCTTACCGGTTCTGCTACGAAGTGGTACATCGAATTGCCATGAGGTTTATTCTCTGACTTCAACACCCTAGCTATGGCTTTCCTTACGCATTACCAGTTACCAATCTGTTATGACACGGGGACTGAGATTTTGACTTCCTTCAAACAGAACAAAGGCACTCATATATCTGATCACATCCATGAGTGGCGAAGGAGACAACGTCTCATTAAACTTGAGCTCTCCAATCAGTTGTTGGCAGAGTGGTTCACAAAATCATTTGTGAATGAAATCGGTAAGGACATTGCCATGGGTGGCGTAGTCACGGAAGAGTAGGCTATAAGTCGTGCTCAATATCTTGACCTCGTTTATTCACAAACGGGAAACCTTTACTATTTACTACCTGACTTACCTCGTCCTTCTACTTCCAGCACTTCTACTGCTCCAACTGCCTCGCATGCAGCTGACGGTGTGGTTGGTACTGCCCAAGCCCAACCACATTCCCTGTCAAGCGCAAACCCTAAATCTGCTTCTTCTAATGTTCAAAATGCTCCGTCTCCTGCCCTTCCCACCGGCAAGACTTCAGAGGTAAATGTAGTTCAATCTACCCCTGTCGGTAAAAACAAATCTAAAAAGGGAAGGGGTAAGAATAAGGAGGGCAAAAATAATTCTCAAGCAGAGAAAACCAAAACTACCCCTGTTGACAATCGGGATAAGCGCAAACCATGATACCTTTGTCTTATCTGTGGTGATGATCACTACACGAAGGATTGTCCACGATGTGTCGAGGTTACTAAGTTCCTTTAAGGAGCTCCAAAACCACCTGCACCGACTGTTTTGTCCCAACCCTTCCCGTCTCAACAACAAGACCAGTTGGTCATTCATGACCAACCCTCTTCTTCTACTACATCATATGTTTTGATGTGTACTGGTGATTCTAAGCAGAGCAACGTTGCACTCACTACTCGTGCCAAAGATTATTCTCCCTCTAAAGAGAAGGTTGATGATCTACCGCCTTCCTCGACACAACCCTCTCCCGCGACTCCACCTACTAACGGTTCTCTTCATCTTGAACGACCGAGCCTCGACACAATTTTGCAACCCCCCCTGAAGGGCGTCATTCAGAAATCGACTTTCAATCCTCACGCTCGTGCTGCCCAGAACTACAACATTGTTGAAGATCTAGCTCAAGCACCTTATGTGATGTCAGCCCTCGAAGTCCTTCAGACTTGTCCCACACAACAGAAGGCACTGTTGAAAGATATTGGTGGAATCAATCCGACGGATACAAATTTAATAATCTTTGACTTGGAAGATCACATTCCAAGGTTACCCCCTCAACTCGCGTTCCAGATCCAAGTGGTTGTCTCTAATAAAAACATTTTCTAAACCATTATCAATGAGGGTGCCTCGACATGTGTTATGTCTCTTGCTTGCTAGAAATCCATTGGCTCTCCTTCTTTAAATGAATCCCAAAACACTTTTAAAGCCTTCAATGGCTCTGGTTTTAAGCCCTACGGTGTTCTTCCTCCATTTCCCATCATGTTAGAAGGAAAAACGGTCCAAGTCAAAGTGGAAGTCTTTGACGCTCCCCTTGATTATAATCTTTTTCTTGGCCGCAGCTGGATCGATTCCATGTGTGCAGTTGTGTCGACCCTTTTCCATGTAGTACGTTTCCCTCATCAAGGAAAGGTTGTCACCATTGATCAACTAGCCTTCTTCAATTCTGATACCCGTACTGGCAATGTACCATTTATCGCTAAAACACCACTGGGTTATGAGAACGTCGGTGTAGGCCTTCTCAAGGACTCTTCGTTAATGGGTACTTTCCCCATTCCACCACCTGATGTTCCACACTCGTCTGTTGCTTCTATCAACATGATCTCCACTTCGCCTCACGAACTTCCTGCGTCTGACGACCCCTGGATAGTACCTGACCCTGGAGATCATCTTCGTTTTGGCGACGCAATGCCGCTAAGTCCAGTTGAATCCACCTATCAGGCCATTCAATTGGAAACACCTTCTACTCCTTCTCTTGGTGAGTTGTTTCCCGATCCTTTTCGTGTCATTTTTCCCACAGACGAGATGATCATGTCTGTCATGGAGGACACCCCTTGGGATGATGGGCATCATCATTCCATCCTTTTTCTGGAGCAACATACTCTTGAGAACTACCAACATATTTCAACCTCGTCGACCATTGTTGTCATCTCCACCGTTCCCAAGTCTGCACACGATGTGTTTTCCGAAGGGAACTTAAGAAATATCTCACCCACTATTCCCCTTGACATATCCATCAAACCCGGGATTGTCGAAAATGTCCACATTGGAGCTTCGTGTTCTTCCAACAAAATCGTCACCTACACCTCCCTTTTCAAAGAATTTCGTGACTTATTCACCTAGAGTTACGAAGAAATACCAGGTATCGATCCCGTGATTGTGATACATGAGATAAAGACATATCCCGACGCTAAACCTGTCCGGAAACACCTTCGTCCAGTTCACCCACGTAAAGCGGCTGCTATCAAGCTCGAAGTTGAGAAACTTCTAAATGTCGGCTTTATTTATCTGGTGGCTCTCACAGACTGGGTTTCCAATCTTGTCCCGATTGACAAGAAACAAGGCACCATTCGTGTATGTGTTGAGTATAGGGATATCAACAAAGCTTGTTCCAAAGACAACTTTCCTACCCCCTTCGTCAATCAGATTTTCGACGATTGTGCCGGAAGTGAAATCTTCTCTCTTATGGATGGTTTCTCCGGGTATAATCAAATCAACATTGTTCTCGATGATCAACATAAGACTGCTTTTATTTGTCCTTGGGGTACTTTTGCCTATCAAAAACTTCCTTTTGGTCTCAAGAACGCTGGCGCAAATTTTCAACGTGCTATGTCTTATGATTTCCATGATATCAAGCACATCGTTCAACCCTATTTGGACGATTTACCCACTCATTCAATGCGCAGAGTCGATCACCCAACCCACCTCTGAGCCATTTTCGTTCGCTGTCGGTTCTACCGTATACGTTTGAATCCTCATAAGTTCATTTTCTGTGTGGAATCCAGCCGTCTTCTAGGTTTTATCATTTTGCGTCAAGGGATCTAGGTAGATCCTTTAAAGGTTGAGGCGATCCTTAATCTCCCTCCTCCTTCTACACTTTGCCAGTTGCAAAGTTTGCAAGGGAAAGCAATCTTTCTTCGTCGTTTTATCCCAAATTACGTCGAGATAACTCGTGGATTTACACAGCTATTAAAGAAGGCTTCAGAGTTCGTCTGGGATACCATTGCCAACAATGATTTTGAATCTTTCAAATTGTCCCTAACATGTGCTCCGCTTCTCTTTCCCCCTGATTACAGTTGCAATTATTTCCTTTACCTTGCTGCTTCAGATTACACCATTGGCATGGTTCTCGTCCAAGAGGATGATGCTAACGACGAACATGTTATTTACTACTTGAGTCGAAGTCTCACACCGACTGAAATCAAGTATTTACATGTTGAAAAACTGGCCTTGGCTGCCGTTCAAGCCATCCAGTGCTTCCGACACTATATCCTCTCACGTAAGACTACGGTAATTTCTCATTGCAACCCTATGCAACACATTCTTACCCATCAATTGCTAGGGGGAAAATACTCCAAATGGATTGTGATACTCCAGAAGTTTGACTTGGAATTCAAACGCGCCAAGTCCAAGAAGTCCTTAGTTTTTGCTGAGTTGATATGCGACTTTCCCCATTTTGCAACAGAAAATGTAGCAGCTGATTCATTACCCGATGAGTCTCTTTTCCTTATTAGCATTGATGATCTTTGGTATGGTGATATCATTATATATCTCCAAACCCAGACTTTTTGACCAACTTTGTCCAATACTGAACAACGTCGCATATGATACCAAGCTCGTCAATACATTATCCTCGGGGATACTCTTTATCATCAGGGAATTGACTCTGTTTTTCGACATTGTTTAACGTTCGACGAAGCTGAGAAATCTCTGAATGACTGCCATTCTGGAGCCTGTGGTGGTCATATGTTTGGGTATGCTACTGCCCAGAAGATCTTACGAGCAGGGTATTTTTGGCCCTCATTATTTAACGACTGCATCATCGCCATTCAAAAATGCCATGCCTTCCAGACCTATAATAACAAGATACGGTCACATCCTGCTCCTCTTCACCCTGTGGTCTTAGTTGGTCCCTTTGTGAAACGGGGCATCAATTTCATGACATGTCACCCTCACTCGACCGAGGGGCATGGTTACATTATTGTAGCCGTCGATTACTTTACGAAATGGGCCGAGGCGATGCCGACATTTGACAACACTGGAAAGACTGCAACATTATTCCTTTTTAATCACATCATAGCTCGTTTTGGTGTTCCCCAAGCTATTGTCACTGATCACGGTAGCCACTTTAAGAATTTTATGATGTCTAAACTTACTGACAAGTTGGGTCTTCACCATGATAACTCAACACCCTATTATCCACAAGCCAATGGACAAGTCTAAGCAATTAACAAAGTTCTCATAACTATGCTTCGACGAATGATAGGGATTCATAAAACAAGTTGGCACACAATGTTGTTTTCAACATTGTGGGCATACCAGACATCCGTCAAGTCTGCTACTGGGTTTACACCTTTTCGGTTAGTCTATGGTGTGGAAGCCATTCTCCCTATTGAATGCGAGGTACCTTCTTTAAAGCTAGCTTTTGAACTCCTACCCAACACTTCTGCTAAGGAAGAACATCTGTTGTATCTTATACGATTAGACAAAAATGGACGTGATGCCACCGTAGTCATAGAAGCTCATAAAAAGCGTGTCAAGGCCCAATACGGCAAGCATGTCAAGTCTCATGTTTTCTCTGAAGGTGATCTTGTTCTTCTCTATGAACAAGATCGAGATATGTTAGGAGTTGGGAAATTCAAAGCCATGTGGCGAGGTCCTTATATCGTTCGAAGAGTTTTGGAAAAAGGAGCTTATGAGTTGGTAGATTATGATGGTATCCCTTTGAGTGAACCCAGGAATGGGTTGTACTTGAAGAAGTACTATGCATAAACTCATCTGTGCACAAGTACTTGTATTTTTATTGTATCATACTTTTTGTGCGTTACTATAGCTTGCTTTTGTCATTATCTGGTCTCTGCCCTTATGTGACGTTGTGTTTGATTTACAGATGTCGGAGTCTTCGCTACCCTATATTGGCTTCACTGATGGCGCTATCTGTAGTACTCAGAACCTTGCTTTCGCTGCGTGGGCAATTTACGCCCCTAAAAACGAACTTGTCTCCTTATGAGGTGTGTGTCTCGACCGTGAGACCAATAACATTGCAGAGTATAGCGCCGTTATTGAGTTATTGGTTGATGCTATCTCTCTCGGAATTCGTCATTTGGTTGTGCGACTTGATTCGCAGCTAGTAGTACTATAGTTAAGTAATGTCTATACTATTCGAAGTCCTACTTTGTTACGGGTGTATTTGTGAATTCACCTCTTGGAACATTATTTTGATTACATTGAATATCAACATATTCCTAGATGTCTAAATACATCAACAGATGCATTGGCTAACTATGTATTAGACAGACATTTGAATAATCTATAAATCAATCACATTAATATTCACACAATACAAGGTAAACCAGTAGAAGCCACCTGTAACGATCAAAAGAGTTTTTTACAAAAAGTTTGTCCAAAGACCAAAATGTCAAAATCTGAAGCTCATAGCTTCTACAAAGTGATGTCATGGATGACGTTCATGGTAACACACGAATTCCCGAGCAACTCTACTGAGCAGTCGACTCATGGATCCTGACACTCCTACAGTATGACGCTGATCATGTCGTGGAACCTCTTCAAGAGGCATGTCTGGAATATATGCGGTCAGGCCCTCTAGATTTTTTTCCACTACTTGATAATCCTCGGCATATTGTGGTGCTGCCGCTACCTCTCCTCGCCGCTAAATGGGAGAAGTACCAGGAGGTCGATAAGGTCCAACATCTGTGTCATCAAAACGAATTTTGTATTAGTCTTTGGACGAATATATAAAAAAAAAACATTTTAATATGATTAAAATTCACAAAAACATTTAAAAAGGAAAAAATGTGTACTTCTTACCAAGTTCCCCCCACTGAGCATCCTATGGCAGTACTAAGTCTGGATCTCTTAGGAAATCCAACTCATCATAAGCATAATAATCAACCATCAACAACTGTGGTTGAATCCAGTCAAAGAAAGTATCATCATACTTGATGATCGGTCCAGCTACGTGCCGGGCCATAAGCTGACACCATCTCAGCATCCTTGGATCCCTGGGAGCCGGTAAATTCCACTCAACCTCGAGCCTCAGTAACGAAACCCTCTCAAGGAAGAAGGACACTAGAAAATATCCATACTTGAATTGGTTCAGGTTGCCTCATCTGCATTTGGTCAACTGCCTTTTTACGCTACAAAGCATTGCATCTTTCCAGTTGAACACCCGAGGTTCAGTACACTCTATAGCATACTAGAAGTAACTCTGTAGCACTATGTGAGGAGCAGAAATCCCAACCATCCATGCTATGGTGAATAGGATAGTACACAGGGTCAAATATCGTACCCCCCAAATAGGTACTTTTCCTTTCTTTCTCTCTGCCTTGGGAACACAATGTAAATGACAGTACTCACTCATGGGCAGCCGACCACCTCTGCTACCAGTCAGGCTCACATAGTACCCCCGCTGTGAAAATCCAGTCAAAAAGTAAATGTCCTCAATATCTAAGGACAGTGTGTGGACCCCCACATGAAATACCTACTGATCAGGATCCCACATATGCACCAGGTACTCTAATAACCTGACTTGGGCCCTCATGCCCAGGATACGAAAGTACTTCAGGAGGCCACAGTTTCTCAAAGCAACAATAGTAGGTGGATGATTTCCGGAAATTGCATTGTCTTCTTCATGCTCCCTTTCGCGCCATTCAAGAACCATTTTGATGGCCAATTATCTGCATAAGAAGCACACAAATAAGATTAGCAACTTTTTTCATGATTTGGTTCTCTTTCATTGGGTAAATTTTTAAATTTTTTTTGAGCTTTACAGTTCTCGCAGGTGCCCTTTCTGCACAATGCAAGAACCTCGTAGGCTGCTGTGGGCTCACCTGCGAGAATGACCCATTCTTGCAGGTCCCGTGTAGCCCACCTGCAAGAATGGTTGAGCGCAAGTAGGGCTCATAAAATCAACTTTAAAATGATTTTTTAACCAATGAAAATGCAAAATTAAACCATGAAAGAGTAGAGGACAAAGAGCCTACCTCACTGTCACTGACGGCTCGACGAATGGATGCTCGTAACTCCCGCAATGTGACGCTGAACTTCGAAGGTAAAAGAGGGGTTTTTGAGCTCAAATAGTGGAAAAGTGAAAATGATATGGTAAAAAGAGTTTTTACTCCTTTTTATTTACTTTTACTATGTCATTTGGTTTTTTATGATTATTTATCTATTAAACCCTAATCCATAATGTCCTTTTGAGTGTAACTTTTGCAGGCGTAATGACTTCGATGTTCCTAAACAGGGATACATACACATTTTTTCTTTGTCATCACGTGTTTTGATTGTTTTTTATGGTTTTTGTATAAAACCTCGAGCGTGGTCTTTGTCCATTCTTGCGCTAAAAAATACATGAGAATGCGATCGAGCATATTGTTAGAATATAGAAGATGGTGTGCTCGTTTTACCATTGACGATACCCTCATCACCCAACCACAGGCTGAAGCCTCCCTTCGAGCACCTTAACCTTGACCTGAGAATTCCTCTGGAAGAAAACCCTAGGCTAGATAGCCAAACAAAGAGTAGCGCATCAATCTCCAAGGATAACACATCACAAAAGACTGATCAGATGTTCCAAACCCTAGACAAGAGATATCCAAGCCAATACTGAAACTAGCTGCTGCTGCAGCTGCAACTGCAACCCTCCTCCAAACCTGCGCACCAACTGGGAAAACTATAGTCCTGAGATGTGACAAATGAGAACTGGCACCCTGTGTTTATAGTAATCCTGCTAGTTTGCTGGGGCCGACTTCTCCTTCTGGGTATCTATCTGTTCAGTATATTATTATTAATTCTAGCCAACTTCTTCTCTTGGAGGCTAATAGCCTAATATAAATTATCTTCTTGAGCCGAAAATTCTTCTAGGGTTATTGGCCAACTCGTTAGGGTTTCTCTTGCTTCTCGGAGTCTTCTATTCTCGTCAGGTTCACACATGGGGGTAAATACCTCCCGCATCTACCATAATATTAACACTCCCTCCCAGCTAGAGAGGTATTTACAGGTAATGGACTTGAGCACAAAACATACCATTTACCTGGTAGCATCAATATAGTCATCTAGACTATTTCATGAGCATCACCATCACCATAAGCTACATCATCTCTTGAAACCATACTTCATCTGAGTAGTTAGATATGATGCTGGATAAGTCACTCTCACCATGGAGTGATACAAGAGGAGTAAAAGCTATGAACTGTTTTTCGTCTGGAAAATATCTGTTCATCATTCATCTGAATGATCATCATCTCCAATAATCTTCTGATAGTCTTCAAGGCAATTAGAACAATGATAGAACACACCTGTGTCTATTCATAGTAGTACACAACTACAATCCAGTGGTTAACTACCACATCAAGTAACACACAAGTACTTGATCAAAAATGTATATTTGCAAGCAGTGAGACATATTCACCACAGTAGTCCTCATCTACTGTCATATAGTCTTCATAACAAACATTTGAGACCATCCTGCATAGAAACAATGTTATGATAAAAACTGTATCATCTGGGCCAATCTTTCACTCACGTCTGTGAGATCTGAAAGAATGTCTGCCACCACAGTAGTCTTTATCTACATAGAAATAATGTTATCATAAAAACTGAATCAACTGGGCCAATCTTTCACTCACGTCTATGATATCTGAAAGAGTGTCTTCCCTCAGTATAGAATATCAACAATGATCATCTGGGCCAATCTTTCACTCACGTCTGTGAGATCTGAAAGAATGTCTGCCCTCAATATATAACATCAATAATAATCATCTGGGCCAATCTTTCACTC
>ML786922.1:93605-109324 GCA_009831015.1 Picea engelmannii | reverse complement strand
AGATTTGTTAGGGCATCGTACATCTTCTTCGATGAGTCAAGATGGGAGATGTAGGGTATCAAGTGGTCTTTTATAGAATCCACTATGATACTCATGGCATTGATGTCAACGTCTTTGAACTTCTCCATAGCTGCAACATTCTGTGGTTCCTTCTCCTCTCCTTCTTTAAACTTTGGCTTCATGATCTTTCCTTTCACGATATCCAACACTTTATTCTTGGTAAGGATGAGGTCAATCCTTGTCTTCCATGCTTTGAAGTTAGAGGCTCCATCTAGCTTGTTCTCAGACTTCATAGAGTTCATCATGGCTTGCTTGACTTGGTCAAACCCTAGTTTTGACCGAAAATCCAAAATTCACGTCTTAGCCTTCTGAGAGTACCAGGAGATGCGCTGGGCTAGGGTGCACTGATCTATCCAGAGATTAGGTCAATATTGTCACTTAAGGTGCCTCAACAAGAGGTTTAGGGTTTTTGCAAATGCTTCTGCTGGTAACCCTAGATGCAGTTCTTTTGGAAGCTGCTCCTGCTAGTAACCCTAGCGACAGTTCCTCAACGAGCTCAATGTCTAGCAGTTATGTTTCCTTCCAGCGGTTTAGGCTGACTGAAGGGGTGTGGGCCCATAACCTGTTAGAATATAGAATATGGTGTGCTCATTTTACCATTGACGATACCCTCGTCACCCAACCATAGGCCGAAGCCTCCCTCCGAGCACCTTATCCTTGACCTGAGAATTCCTCCGGAAGCAAACCCTAGGCTATATATCCAAACAAAGAGTAGCGTATCAATCCCCAAGGATAGCGCATCACAAAATACTGATCAGATGTTCCAAACCCTAGCCAAGAGATATCCAAGCCAATACTGAAACTAGCTGCTGCTGCACCTGCACGTGCAACCCTCCTCCAAACCTGCGCACCAACTGCAACTGCAGTGCGCACCAACTGGGAAAACTGCAGTCCTGAGATGTGACAAATGAGAACTGGCGCCCTTTATTTATAGTAATCCTGCCAGTTTGCTGGGGCCGACTTCTCCTTCTGGGTATGTGTCTGTTCAGTATATTATTATTAATTCTGGCCGACTTCTTCTCTTGGAGGATAATATCCTAATATAAATTATCTTCTTGAGCCGACAAGGCTTCTAGGGTTATTGGCCAACTCGTTAGGGTTTCTCTTTCTTCCTGGAGTCTTCTATTCTCGTCAGGTTCACACGTGGGGGTAAATACCTCCTGCAGCTACCATAATATTAACACATACTTTTATCACTTTTTTGGGCTCAATGAGGTTATACGAAAAATGAACCCCCCTATAGTCCTCTTTAATATCTTTTCAGACTCTTTAAACATGAAAAGATAGCCGAGAAACCTTGCTAATTTCACGCTCGATAAAGTGTTTGAAGAAATCATTTGGTGAGCGATAATTTATCTCTTTTTTCGGTCTCATCGGACTATTTTACGAAAAAGGAACTGAGAGAGTTCTCTTTTAAGTGTTTTTCCAGACTGTATAATCATGAAAAACCTTTGAGTTTTCTATCTCTAGACTCGTTAAACAAACATCGACAGACCCGTAATGGGACCGAACCACTCCTTCTTAGGGTTCGTTAAAGATACTCTGAAGGACTTATCTGAAGGATAATATTATATCAACAAGCATATGTTATCCTCCTCAAGCTTGCGTAAAAATAAAGAGGTACTTGCCAGAAATGGTGGGGGAAAATTTGGGAAAGGGATATGTTTTCATCTTCGTATTGATTGGCAGTAAGTGTCGCTCTTGAACATGACACTCCCTATTCATCATTTGAAGCCGGTTTGAGAAATCCATTTGTCTCTCATTCGATTTGCTACAAGGTCATTCCCTGTGTCGTCTTTGAGTCAATGCTGCCAAATCATTGGTCGTGTCGTTCATATGTTCAAGAGAAGTCCATATGAAACATATATTGAGTCATCCATCTACAGTTGTCCATTCTCTCCTGTTGGCCTTCCCTATGTCTGGTTCAATTTGCATAATACTCTGTTTCACCTTCAAAATTTGTTACTCATTTCATGTCATTGATGGGGGATACATCAAGGCCCTCCTGTGATGAGTTTTGTTCTGTCGAATTCAACTCATTATCTGGAATCAAGACTTAGAAATTATTTGGTACCTTGGAGCTTGCATGCCTTAATGGCAAGTTTCCTTGCTTTCGACAGTAGGTTTACATCATTGACCCCTGATCGAAAGATTCCATCGAATGTTCTACTTCAACTCATTCATTCACACTCTATGGGTTGTACTAGTGTACCTTGGGAGTCATTGACATCAATGGTGATTGCCCTCGCACTTGTTAACGGTTTCATCAATGACCAGTAATCAAGTGGTTTCTGCCATGTTCGACTTCAACACATGTAATCATATGGTTAGATTCGTACTTTGGGTGACAAGATTGAAGACCCTAGATATCATCTCTTTTTTCCAGGTTGCGATGGAGTATGTATAATCTACGACACATAGATCCACTGTGTATGTCTTGTGGCTAGGACGTCTCAATTTGAATTTTTTCGCATAGATCCACAGTGTATTCCTGGTCGCTATGATATATTTTGACGGCATGGATCCATAGTTTATGATTGGTGGCCATGACCTATGTCTACAATGTCATCCATCTATGATCTGAGTATGGGAATTCCTACCTCAAAATTGGTATATATGATATTCTGCAGATGCTTGGTTGTTCGCAGGTTTCCAATTTGGTGTGCTCCTAGTTTTCGACACACACATGCAGCTTACAAAGTCTTTCGGCTGTCACTGATTCCAACCTCATACTTTGGGGGACATTTTGTTACCCATGATTTTGGTCATCACGATGATGTATTGATGATGGTGTACTCAGGCTCTTCATAAGAACTTTCTCCCGAGAAAAGTTACTTTCATCTCTTCCCAGAAAACTCATTTTTGAAGAAGGTTCGCGGGCTGCTAATATATTTGGGTGCGAGAATGCCTGATTCTCGTAGGCTTCCTTAAGCCAGTGTGCGAACTTATTACATTGTGTTGAATAGCCAGGGTGCGAACTCTTCCTAAAGCATGGAAAAAGATGAATTCTCGATGTTTCTAGAAGGGAATCTTCTAGAAGGATGGGTTGGCATTCAAATGGTTATCCTTGTACTAGATTCCCTGATATTGTGGGATCATTCTTATCCAAGTAACTAACTTATTCTCTCCTATATATTGAGGGAATTCTCATGGAAAAGGTTAAGCAAGATTCATTGGAGAATTGGTGAAAGAATTGTGTGAGGGACTTAGCTTGAACAACAGCTTGGAGACTCTAGCAAGTCTATCAAGAGGATTTGATCTTATTCATGCAAGGATTGAGCAAGTGTGTCTGTTGGAGCCAAGAGCCATCGAAAGGAAGCTTGCGACATCAAGGCTATCAGGTTGTAATATTTACTTTCAATTAATATGATACCGTGGCATGTCCCTTTCCCATAAAGTTATTCTCACTTTATTGTGTAATTCCTTGATCATACACATAAGTTGACTGTTGAATATATTTTGCTATCTTCACTTTGGTTGGTTTGTGTTGTCTTGGTCTTGACCTCACGAGAGCACCGGAGCAAAGTGGGATCAATAGAGACCCTAGGAAGCGATATAAAGGTATGCTACTTTTTCCTTCCTACTAGCTAATTCAATAGTCAAAACTTAGGGAAAGAGTCATGTCCTGTCCTGTTTTGTTCTAGATCGAGGTGGATCTAGGGAGATCTGTTAGTGTCCGCACCTACCGATTAGTCCAATAACAACTGGTCCAGTTTCCTAAAGCCATACTAAACCCAAACTGTTGATACATAGACTCAAAACTTTGTACTTTGTTCAAAGGTGACTCAACTGTTGCCAAAAACAAAAAATTAGACTCTTTCCCATGCTCTTTTTTGTTATTTTTTTTCTTTTTCATATTAGAAAGTTTGAAAGAGAATAAAATAATGTTAAAGTATAGTAGAGGAAACGAGTGTCATAGGAAAGAAAAATAGTTCCAAGTGCAAGGAACAAGCCTATGCTCAATGAAAGGAAACACATGCAGGATACAAACACTTGAGGGAATGTTTCCTCCTAGGATACCCGTGTCAAGTCGCAAATGAAAATATTGCAAGGAAGACAATTGATGAGAATGCATAAGCAATTGGTTAAACAATGACAAGATGAAGCCAACATTAGGCTCAAAAGCGCAAGCGGTAAATATGAAATGCAATTAAAACTCAACACAAAAGTATGTGAGCCCCATGGGTAATATCTAGAAAAATATTACGAAAAATACAAAGTTTAAACTCAATTCCATGGTAGGACTAAACATGAATCTCAATCCTAGAAAGATACTTCAGCATGGGAACCAAAAGGAAAAACAAGGTGCTATCTAGGATGCCCATGATTGGTAGGCTCTACCACAAACAAGACGACACTTAAAATCAACAAGAAAAATCTCGTGTCGCAAGTACGTGGGATTGACCCTAAGGATGGTGTATAATAGTCACTGAACATGTAAAATTCAAGTCATAAATACATTACCCTATATGTCAGTGATGGAAAAAATTACTTATGAAAAATCCGATAAGTGTACCGACAAGACTAAAAAACACCGTGGTATATCATCTTCCCTGAAAAAATTGCACCAAAAAGGTCATCTACACTAAAAAAATGAGTCCATTGGGCATTCAAAAATATAACCAAGGTGAAAAAATATATACAATTAGGTAACAACTACATTTAAATAGTAAAAAATACCAAAATTACCATACAATTTGTATTTTTTACCCAAAATAGTGAAATGTGGTTAAAAACCCCCTAAATTTTAGTTGAAGATTGTGGGAGATACAAGGACAAAATCAAACACCGTCTAGACCAGGTAAGAGAACTCCTCCTCTTCATTTTCATCCAAACAACTTTCCATTTTTGTCAAATTTTAAGTAGAATTTTTTAATTTTCAAAGAGGGAATATTTGTAGGCACCTTTCTTTGGCACAAGGTGCGTACAAGAGGACCTATACGTGCCCTTTCCTCATGAAAACTGCGTATGTATGCAAGTGTCCTAAAAGGAAACTATATATAATTCCATTCAAAAGGAAAAAATGGATTGCTAAACCCTTTTTTGCTCTGAAAAATTGCAGGATAGTTATAGAATGGAGAGAAAGGGAGCATGAGGACATAGACAACCGAGTAATTGATGACCTGGAGGCCATGGAACCCCTTCAACAATAACAATGTGATATTAACAAATTCTTTGAGACAAGTAATATGCAAGCCCCAAAAGTATTACTGCAACTTCTAATTAACTATTTGGAGCTATATGTAAATGCATTTATGCTCGATGGTCAACCTCTTAAGATAGAGGTGGAGGATATTTACTTTATTATAATACTTTTGTGTCGAGGTGACATTGTCAACCTATGTACCGAAGGAGGAGGCACACTGAGCATTGAGGAATACATTTCCCTTTACTCCACTCCATGGAATCAAAGGGTTGGGAGCCAAATCCCAATCTGAAACATAGAAAGTTTGATCTTAAAGATCATCCTTTTGACCATTGCTATGATCGTAGGATCAACAATAGTGCATCAAGCTTGCATGACATAGATGTATTATGGAGTAGAGTGGTTGCGACCCACTATCTATGGCTAGATCTCATCATTACTACAATGCATGAAGACACAATTGACCGAGTGAAAATAGGGGAAGATGAAAAACTTTGACTAGGACACCATCCTAAAGTGCTCATGGGATCACATGCACTCAAAGTACCATGCATGAGTAGATGGCTAGAGTTATATTGCGGCTGGGAGGTGAAAAAGTGTCTAACCCCTATGATGATGATTTCTTCCATTGGTGGGAGAGACAAATTATTGCTATTGATGACTAGCCCTATGACGGGATAAATTTCAGCCAAAACCCAAATATGCCCGTTCCACCTGGTGTGACATTGGGAGAGTTGGGAGAGATAGTTAAACATTTTTTAAGTTTTTAAATCTATTAATTTTTTATTGATTTTATTTAATATAATTTTCAAGAAGTAAACCAAAATGCAAATGTTTTTGGTATGGGAAATAATGCTAAAAAATGACACAAATGTGCATATATTGGACTGATAAGACCATAGGGATACCCACATCACCAACATAAAGGACACAACATGTAGTAGCCTAACAAAGATGTTGAAAGATCCAAGAGAGTACTTCAGAACGTCTAGAGGAATCTAGACCACATGACGCACCAAGTTCCTATGGTACAAATAAAAGACTTTCCAGAGCATATGCAACGACATGTCGTTGGGGTGCCAAGGGCTTGGATGCAAATTTTTTGGCATTTATCCAACAACATAGTGTGCTATCGAGACACTCATGCAGGGGAAAGGCCCTCGACATAGATCTTATGTATTACATGCACTGGTATATAGATATAGACTATCGGGGATAAGAGCTCGATTTTGTAACATTAACCCACATTTTTGTACTTAATGAATATTAAATAAATATATATACATCTTTTTGCCTTGGTATACTTATGTTGTTATGTGGAAATGTGATTTAATGATTTTATATACATGTATGTATTTGTGTGATTCTGACTTTAATTATGAAACAAATGCCAATATAACACGTAATTATCATATGCATCGGATCCTAAATTATCACTCCTATAAATGTGAACGTAGGTAACATAGTCAAAAGAGTGTTCCAAAATACGTACCCGAAGGAATCACCAGAGAAGCATAGGGCCATGAACACAATATTCACTATTTGACTGTAACACTACCAATTGAGAATCCAGGCGAAATTTGAGAGACATAATACCAAGTAAAATGGCTTCTCTGAGAAGCTCAATCATGGTTCTATACTTGGACACATTATCGTTTTTTGGCTCCATACCAGCGCCTTCGGATGTTACCACTTGGCCACGTGGCGGAAGCAAGGTTTCGAGTGTGACAATTGGTGCCATTCACAAACCCTATGAAAATTGAAGACTCCAGTGACATCTGCCAACCAATAAAAAGCACTGTAAGAAAAAACAAACATAAAGAAAATGAACTATGCTAGTCCTAAATACTACCAATATACAATAATTACAAAGGGGAAGACGCCTAAGCATTGATGCTCAAGCATAACACCTATTTGTTGGTTGTGGATCCTGATTATCTTCTTGATTCAGAGGTATTTGTTTTCAGGTGTGTTTATACCCCATGAATACTTTACACCTCGGAATAATGTACACTCCTCCATGTGGGGGAGTGTAGAGGGGGGTTTCCCCCTCTGCGGGGTCCGGGGGCAAGCGGGTGACCAAAGGAAAAATTGGCTTGTAAATGTGTATTGAAATTTCATAGTAATTCTGGACCGTTCATTATAAGGTTGCAGATTTGACGGTAGAAGTTATGTTAGGGTTTTTTTTCCCTAGAAGGAAACCCTCTTTTATGAGGGAAATGTATTATGGCTATGTATCATTGTGAATATTGTATTTTGAGAGAGGAGACTGTGAGAGAAAGAAGAGGAAGTTACAACGAGTGTGATGTAGGCTGTATCCCTTCATTTGCTAGATAATAATAAAGGAACAACCTGGTAATTTCTCTAGTGGATGTAGCCCACACTGGGTGAACCACATATATATCTATGTCTCTATTGTATTGTGTATCTTATGTGTTTTATTTTATTGCTCCACGATCCTGTTTTTATAACAACTGGTATCAGAGTGAAAGGTAACTCGCAGGAAAAGAGGGTTCCTGGTTCGAGTGGGAGCAATGGCAGAATATGGAAAGTTTAGGGTCGAGAAATTTAACGACCAAAACTACCAGTTATGGAAGACGTAGATGGAAGATTATTTATATTCGAAGGATCTATTCCTACCATTGGGTGGAATAGAAAAGAAGCTGAAAACCATGAAGAACGAAGAATAAGAGGTTATTGACAGAAAGGCACTAGGAACGATACGACTGAGCCTGGCAACATCGGTGGCTTTCAATATTTCGAAAGAAAATACCACAAAGGAGTTGATGGATGCATTGGCTAAACTGTATGAAAAACCTTCGATGTCCAATAAGGTATTTCTAATGAAGAGATTATTTAATATGAAGATGTAAGAAGGTGGGTCTATTGCAGATCATTTAAATGAATTTAATATGATTACTAATCAACTAAGTTTTGTAAAAGTAGACTTTGATGATGAGGTCAGGGCTCTTCTAATCTTATGCTCATTGCCAGAAAGCTGGAACGACTTGGTCATCACTGTAAGTAACTCTGTCTCTGGTTCAAACACTTTAAAATTTGATGATGTTGTTGGTGTTATCCTTAGCGAGTAAATGTGACGAAAAACAAGAGGGGCATAAGGTAATGCGTTAAACGTGGAGAACATGGGAAGACAAAAGGATAGAGGAAAGTGATTAGGGAACCATGGGAATTCTAGGAAGGGTAGATCCAAATCCATATTTGGAAAGATATAGTGCTGGAATTGTGGGAAGAAAGGACATCTGAAGAAAGACTTCAGAGCTCCAAAGAAACAAAGAGATGGACATCATGATAACAATCAGAAAGCAAATGTAACAGGTGATGTGTTACAAGATGATTTGATTCTTTTTGTAGATAATATTTTTGAGTCTTGAGTAGTAGATTCAGGGGATTAATTTAATGCCACACCCCATAGGAAACATTTTCTAGATTATGTTCAAGGTGATTTTGGACAGGTTCATTTGGGTGATGATGCACCATGAAAAATTGTTGGAATGGGAAAGGTAAAAATAAAGAAAAGCAATGCAAACCAATGGTTGTTGAAAGAGGTAAGACATGTTCCAGATCTAAGGAAAAATATGATTTCAAAAGGTAAGTTGGCAAGTGAAGGTTGTATATCCATATTTACAGATAAGGTGTGGAAGGTCACCAAAGGATCATTGGTGATAGAAAAAGGAGAGACGATAGGTACATTGTATTTATGTGCTGGTAATACTGACTCTTCTATCTATTTAGCTTCTACATGAGTGGATACAACACTATGGCATCATAGGCTTGGACACATGAGTGAGAAGGGGATGTAGATACTTCAAAAAATAAATTTGTTGACAAATCTTAAACAATTTGATTTGGATTTCTGTGAGCATCGTGTTTATGGAAAACAAAAGAGAGTCAAATTTCTCAGGGTCGGAAAAGAAAAGAAGAGTGAAAGGTTAGAGCTCATGCATATAGATGTATGGGGACCAACTCAAGTATCATCTCTTGGTGGCTCTCATTATTATGTTACTTTTATTGATGATGCAACTAGAAAAACTTGGGTTTATTGCATTTGTCAAAAATATGATGTTTTTGATACTTTTAAGAAATGGAAAGCTTTGGTTGAGAATGAGACAAGAAAAAGGTTGAAGTGTCTCAGATCAGAAAATGGAGGTGAATAATTCAACAATGAGTTCGATAATTACTATTCATACCATGGGATTCATAGAGAGAAGACAGTTCCAGGAACACCACAAGAAAATGGTGTGTCAAAGAGGATGGACATGACAATCATGGAGTGTGCAAGGAGTATGAGATTGCACGCTGGTTTTCCCTTATAGTTTTGGGTAGATGATGTAGATAATTTTGTTTACTTAATAAACAAAGGACCTTCAAGCTCTTTGGATGGTAGAATTCCAAAGGAGGCATGGACAAGTAAAAAGGTAAACTATTCTTTTTTGAAGACTTTTGGTTGTGAATCATTTGTTCATATTGATAAAGAAAACATAACAAAGCTTGAGGCAAAATCCAAGAAGTGTACCTTTATTGGATACGATGTTAATGATTTTGGCTATCGCTTATAGGATTATGAAAATAACAAAATCATTAGGAGTAGAGATGTCATATTCAATGAGAAGGTCATGTACAAAGATCAGTTGCAAGGAAATAAACATGAAAAAGAAAATCCAGAATACACAGTGCTTGATGAGATCACTGAAAAAGAAATTCCAAAGGTACCAGAAAATCAAAATGTACAACAATAGGATAAGAATTCACCTCAAACTCCAGCAAGTGTTATTAGAAGTTCTACCAGGTTAAGTATGTGCCCTGAATGATACTCTCCTTCATTGTATTATTTATTGTTGATTGATTTTGGTGAACTAGAATGTTATGAAGAGGCAATGCAGGTAGACACCAAAAGGAAGTGGGAGCAAGGCATGAAAGAGGAAATGGATTCCTTGGTAAATAACCAGAATTGGGACTTGGTTCAATTTCCTGTAGGAAAAAGAGCATTGCAGAATAAATGAGTTTACAAGTTGAAGGAAGAAGATGGAGGAAAAAAATGGTACAAGGCTAGACTTGTTGTAAAGGGGTTTGCACAAAAGAAATGTATATATTTTGATGAAATATTTTCTCATGTTGTTAAATTGACTTCAATTAGGACTATTTAAATTCTTGTGGCAGTAGAATATTTGCATCTTGAACAATTATATGTAAAAACAAATTTTCTCCATGGGGATTTGGAGGAAGAGATTTATATGGAAAAACCATAGGGGTATGAGGTCAAAGGGAAGGAGAATTTGGTATGCAGGTTGAAGAAGATCTTGTATGGCCTAAAGAAAGCTCCAAGGCAGTGGTATTTGAAGTTTGACAGGTTTATAATAGAACAAGGTTATAGTAGATGTCATTCTGATCATTGTGTTTATTTTAAAAGGCTAGAAAATGGAAGCTATATTATCTTGCAATTGTATGTAGATGACATGCTTGTTGCAGAGTCTAATATGCAGGATATAAATTTTCTCAAGAAGAAATTAGCTAATTCATTTGCAATGAAGGATTTGGGTGCTGCAAAGAAAATCCTTGGTATGAGAATAACAAGAGACAAGAAAAATCACAAATTGACATTGTCTCAGGGTGAGTACATAGAGAAGGTGTTTGAGAGGTTTAGAATGAAAAATGAAAAAATAGTTAGTACACCTTTGGCCAGCCATTTCAAATTAACTAAGGAAATGTGTCCCAAGAAACAAGAGGAGATAAAATACATGTCCAAGGTCCCTTATTCATTAGCATTTGGAAGCTTGATGTATGGGTTTGTTTGCACAAGACCAGATATTGCACATACAGTGGGAGTTGTGAGTAGGTATATGAACAATCTAGGTAAAGAACATTGGGAGGCATTAAAGTGGATTCTCAGGTATTTGAGAGGTATTTCTACTCATGCATTATGTTTTGGAGGTTCATACACTGTTCAACATGGATATTTTGATTTAGATATGGCAGGTGATAAAGATAACAGGAGGAGCACCACATGGTATGTTTTTACTATAGGTGGAACAACAGTAAGTTGGATTTTGAAACCAAAAAAGGTTGTTTCACTTTCAAGAATAGAGGCAAAGTATGTTGTTGCTACAAAGGTTAGTAAAGAGATTATTTGGTTACATAGGTTTATGGAGGAATTGGGAAAGAAGCAGGAGAATACCAGGTTGTATTTTGACAGTGAGAGTGCCATTCATATTCCAAAGAACTCATCCTTCCATTCGAAGAATAAGCATATACAACCATATACCATTTCATATGACCCGTCTTGGAAGATGGACATTTGAAGTTGGAAAAGATACACACTAGACAGAATCCCGTAGACATGTTAACAAAGGGAGTAACTAGGGAGAAACTGGGTTCATTCTCATTTTCAGTTGGTCTTCAAGAATGAATACGACGATGAGAAATTTTCCAGGTCCAAGAAGGATCATAGCCCGACATATACAACAAAAATGGAGTTGTTGAGATCAGTCTCCAAGTGGGAGATTGTTGGTTGTGGAGCTTGATTATTTTCTTGATTCAAAGGTCTTTGTTTTCAACTGTGTTTATACCCCATGAAGAATTTACACCCCAGAAGAATGTACACTCCTCCATGCGAGGGAGTGAAGAGGGGGGTTACCCCCTCTGCGGGGTCCGGGGGAAAGAAGGCCCCCGGCGGAAAGTGTTCCCCGATGGGATTTCGGAAAAAATTGCCTTGTAAATGTATATTGTAATTTCATAGTAAATTTGGACCATTCATTACAAGGTTGCATATATGACGGTAGAAGTTATGTTAGGGTTTTTTTCCCTAGAAGGAAGCCCTCTTTTATGAGGGAAATGTATTGCGGCTATGTATCATTTCAGATATTGTATTCTGAGAGAGGAGACTATGAGAGAAAGATGAAGAAGTTACGATGGGTGTGTTGTAGGTTGTATCCCTTCATTTGCTGGATAATAATAAAGGAAGGACCTGGCAATTTCTCTAGTGGATGTAGTCCACATTGGGTGAACCACATATATCTATGTCTCTAGTGTATTGTGTATCTTATGTGTTTTATTTTATTGCTCCATGATCCTATTTTTCTAACACTCTTGAGATAGATCTAATTTATGGGCTCCGACAACACATTACCTTCATAATATGATAACTCATAGGATCCTTTCTATAGGGAATGCCTCATAATGTAAGGACTGTGCTACATCGAGTTAAACTTACTTTCTCCTAAAGCATCCTTATCTTGATCGTAGACTAAAACAAGGTCTCCCTAGGAAAAGATACTTGGGTCCATAGATTTATCATAATGACTCTTAAAATTCTTTTTGTGTGTCTCATTTGCCATGGTTGCATTGTGACACTGCTCATCGAGATGTTCCAAGTGAACGCGATGCACTTCCAATTCTGTTGTGTCAGGAAGAAGTTCAAAAACAATATTTAATGAAGGTATTTCACACTCAATCGATAGCACTGCCTCCACTTCATGAACGAGTTGGAAAGGAGAGAATTCCATAACAGTCTTGACTGAATTTTGGTATGCCCATAATGCCAGATAAAGCATCAGATGCCAATTTTATTTACTCACATTGACAGTTCGATGAAGGATGGTATTAAGAGACTTGTTAACAGCCTCTATTGGACCATTTTATTGAGGATAATAAGGAGATGAATGCTCTTTATTGAAAACCAATTTTGATGCTAATTCCATCATCATTCGGTTTTGGAAGTGACTTCCATGGTCAGTGACGATCTCTTTTAGAACTACAAACCTAGAAATTATTTGATTGAATATGAATAGCGTCACAATATCACCATCATTTCCAAATGTAGGCATGGCCTTCACCCACTTTGGAAAGTAGTCGACAACCACGATAATATAACGATGCCCACTAGATGAAGGTGGGTGGCATGCCATGAAATCTACCCCCACTTGGTGAAAGGAATGACGACGATGACATGGAACAAAGGAGTAGGATGCACCCATATCTTTCTAGAAAAATATTGACAAGGGTGACATTCTTTGACCGTCTCAACACAATCTTTGAAAATTGTCAGCTAGACGTATCCAACACGCATAATGTTTTGGGCTGTTTCCAACTTAGATAGATGACCACTACATGCTCCACTGTGGTAATCATTAAGAAGAATCTCCACTTTCTTGTAAGTTAATTTTTTTTGGAGAATTGAATCAACTCCCCGTCGATACAAGGTGTCACTGATAATGAGGTAATTCTTCTCCCAAAGACGAATACAACGTTGTTAATCTCATGAAAAATGTGAAGAGAACTTCAATGTCTAGAGATATACAAGGATATCCTTGTACCAAGGATTGATGAAAGTGATAAGGACGGTATGATTTTCTAGAAATGAGTCCATAATAACGATTTCCTCACCCTCCCTAGGAAACTCTGACATGATCTCAACAAAGACTAACAATTTCTTGGATTTGGCAGATAAAAAGTTCAAATGGAACTACTGCAATATGGCACTACATTTATTGTACTTTATCCCAATTATTCATTGCATGAGGATGTATTGGAATGGATTAATGCCAACAATTACAATAGTCTTACACAAAATAATATAATGCCGAAGCCTATGGACCATGTGTATGACTGCCAAAGCCAACTTCTCAACATGCGAGTAATTAATTTTAGGGCCAATCAAACCACAAATGAGATAATAAATGATGTGATTCTGGAGCGTATCATATTCTTGAACTAGAACCATGCCAATAATGGATCCCACTACTGTAATATATAACAAAAAATCCCTTCTATATTCTGGGGGACTAAGCAAGGTGGCATAAACAAGATCATTCTTGAGTGTGTCCAAATATCGTTGCACAAACTCATCCCAAATAAAAGGGACCCCATTTTTCAACAAGCGCATGAAGCTCTTGGTGATGTCAGCATAATTGACAATAAATCAATGAAGGAAATTAACATTTCCTTGCAAACTTTGAAGCTGACATATATTTTTGTAGGGAGGCAACTGAATATTTTCCTCAACCTTCAATGGATTGACCATGATTCCCTTACTAGAAATAATAAATCCCAAGAGAAGCCCCAAAATGAAACAGAAGATGAACTTATTAGGATTTAATTGAATACGATAGTACCAACATGTTGGACAACTGAGAGAGGGGGGGTGAATCAATTTTTACTGTGCTTAAACAGTCATGCCTATTTTAAACTCTTTACAGAACACTCAATGAAAATCACAATAATGTAGGGAGGTAAGCAATAGAGTATTCAACATCAATCACACACATGAAATATACAGAGGCGGATATTTTCTGAGGAAACCCATACAGGGAAAAACCTCTTCTTCTTGATATGATATGTAATCTTTATTTTCTGTACATTATCATTCTTATGAGATCCAACTCCTCCTTAGGATACAACCTTGTTGGCAGCCAATTCAATTTTTTCAATTGCCCTATAAGCTGCCTACACCTATTGTCTCCTAAACGACAAGTCATCATCGCATTTTGCAACTAGACATTTTATTTATTGCGACAATTGCAATTTGATTTCGATTCAGTTTTCACAACTGAAAGTGTGAAAACCCCTCCATTGTTATTTGGACTGTTATCATTTTTTGAAAGGCACTTACCCTTGGTTTATTATTAAGTGGCTGGAGTGATCTTTTCAAACTATGTCCATTTTACTTTGATTGCGCAATTCAATTAATAAGCCCTTGAGCATGCAAATCTACTGGTTACATTTGATTCTGTAAGGGTCATGATCGATTTTGGTTTTATATGATATAATCCTTATTGTTATGAGCTCTTGACCTATCGATTTTATGAGATCTTTTGTTGCAATGTTTTAAAAACTTTGAATCTAAACATTTGACTATGCAACAAGCGCATTGGTAATATTATAAGTTTGATTTTATATGGAATGGAAATGGTTTGAGGTTTTACAAAGGCGCATTGATTAAACTTTTGGATTTCGATTTTATGGTTTGAATCATTACTTGACGCATTGATTTGTGGGTTTGATTTTACATTGAATGATCGTGGTTTCAAACTATACATTGGCACATTGATATAATTGTCCACCGTTTAAACTTTAGGTTGGCCGAATAATGTTAATATTGGGTATGATTGATTGAACAGGGATGGTACTGTGCCATTAATGTTTTTCATGGTGGTGGTAATCCCACCACCTTCGCACGCATACCATTAATCCTTTCCCTTTTGGGCACTGCAGCTGTTAGCTGTAACCATTTTCGACCCTGTGTATTGTTTTGTTCGATTCAAACCTTACTATGCACAGAAGCCATGGCTCCTGTCGTAAGGGCCGAGCCCAACGGTTTCCAAGCACTGCTCATGTTTGATGGCGCTCATAGTGATCTGGAGAAATTTGGATGGCTCCCATTTATAAGAAAATTCGATGGTTATAACCCTATCGTGGCTCGACAATTTGCGTTATCATTCGATGGCTGCCGAGCCAAAATTGGGGATGTGCAACTTGAAATTAATGAGCAATTTCTTAG
>ML786922.1:68658-83126 GCA_009831015.1 Picea engelmannii | reverse complement strand
TAGCTTTGTCTTCTTCATAAATCGAATTGTTATATATAAGTTTTCTGCATAATAGGTTTCCCTTATTGCAGGAAGTTATAATCATAAGATTGTTATGATTTTCTTTTATGTCTTGTTTGTCCTGTAAAACACTTCAAGGAGCAAGATAGCTGATCGTTTACGAGAAGCTTAAGGACTAAACGGTGTGAATTTCTTCCTCCAACCAGCTCAAAAGTTATCATACACAGGGAAGACTTGGAGCGTTTCCAGGTCAACTAGTACATTGTTTATTGTTTTATGAAGTAGTTTAACATAGATATAAGTTTAATTAGATTTATATTAGATTGTTTAATTTCAGTAAATATATTAGATTGTTTAATTTCAGTAATGTTTGTTTCTTCTTCATAAAAAATAAAAAATAAAAATCAAAAGAGATCCTTGGCTGTCTTAGGGCAGAATATACATGAGTTTTGCAGGTTTTGATCAAATATGTAGGTTGTTCACAGTGTACATTTGTGAATAAGAAATATTATAGCTGATAATTAGATAGTTGATTTGAGTTATTATAAGAGTAATTTGTAGTTTGTAGATAGCATAGTTAGAATAGTCTATATTTAGTATATTAGTTCCTTTTCTTTGCTTTATTAGTTTCTAGTTTCCTTTATTTTAGTTAGTTAGTTTAGTTTGTTTCATTAGTTGTATTTAATTTAGTTTCTTTTAGTTTGTTTTAGATAGTTTAATTTTTTTATTAGTTTAGTTAGATTACTTAGCTCAGATCAGTTTTTCTCTTTGGTTTTCTTAGGAGACCTTAGAGCGGCCAACGGAGCCGTTAAACTCGTCAGGGTGGTCCATTCCAAACGGCTTGGGTTATTTAGACAACCTCGGACTGGTTCCACTCTCCCAGTTGACGGACAGTCAATTTCGCCCGTCAACAAACCTCTATTTTACAAGAAACAAATTGATGAGAGCACCAACTCTCTAGTTTCTCTAGCACCCACTAGAAGGAAGCACCAACTCCCTGGTTTCTCTAGCACCCACTAGAAGGAAGCACCAACTCCCTGAGTATTCCAACACCAACTGGATGGAAGAACCAACTTCTAGTTACACAGGAACCAACATGTATAACAGAGAACAATAGTTCTCCCTTGCACCACCCTACCACCATGGTTTTCCTTGCTACAACCAGATGGAAGCTACAACTCCCTATGTTCAAGCACCTACTTGAACCTCTGAGGACAACAGTCCTCCCTAGCACCTCCCTACCACCCTAAAATATGAATATTTTCTTTTCTTGAATTTATCACAGTGATACAACATTTATCTATGGATTACCAGTCTCATCACTATTCTTCTACACTACTATGCTCTACCTACATCAATGTCTCTATGCTCGCATCCCCTGTACTTTCTGTTCTTCTACATTTTATGCTCTATGCACCATCTCACTTCTATTCTCTATGCCTATGCATGCTCTTCACTGCGTCACTATTCTTCCCTACAGGTTTTTCACTACGTCTCTTCCTCACAACTGCATGGCTAAGCAATAAAATCACCTCACTTCTCTATTCTGCATCTCTTTCTCATGTCGAGTCCTTTGCCTGATCATCATGGCAACTCTTCGTCCTCTCTAGCGGTTCAATCCATGTGTTCATCATCAATGGGTGTTATGCTGAGATTCTTTAGCTTCTCTGGTAGTCGAAACTCTTCGTCTTCTTTATCAGTTACAACCAGTCAATTACGGCTTCTTTGGCTCCTAAGCCCCTTCCTTCACGTGATCACTGGTGGTGACCATACACTTAGGCTTATTGATCTCTTATCAATTCAACGATCATGATTCAGTCTCCTGAAATGGACGACTGTCATAACTTCGACACTTTGTCCTTCAGGTCTTTGTGACTTCCAACTTTTCAAATCTCCTGAATACAATATCGCCGAACAGATCAGACGGTTCACATTTATATATTTGAACTAGATCAATGGTTATATTCGATCCTTACATCTATCCTTCATTGCTTAATCTGATGACTAGGAATTAATCAAGCAATGAGATGGATGGCCACCTTTTACTCCATGACTTCATCTATTATGCTTACGCTATCCTTACACTGTGTTTTGATCAATGGTTGATAATACACTTGACATCAAATCAACAGTCGAGATCTCCTTCGGGTCTTCGGACTTCGGAGATTTAGAGTCAACCCTTCTTCTGGATCTGACATGCCTCTAACATGTGTCCCTCTCGGATTAATGGTCGATATCTCCTCGAGTCTTCAGACTTCAGAGATTTCAAATCTCAACTCATTCTTTCCTCGGGAGTGATCACCTGCGTAGTCAGTCATCAGACGGTGGAGACAGACGGTGGAGACCGCTTGCTGTCGGTTAACGTTTTCACTTACAATATCCTTCCACTATAGTATATCGACGGATGAGACTACTCCCAAATTGATCTTTAGATCAGATGTCTCATGTCCACTTCGGGTCTTCGGTATTTGGGACTTCAAGTCTTTGGGCAATTACTGGTGGTAAAACTCCTGAAGAAAAACTCTCGAAGTGATGTAACTCTTGCATCACTTGAGGAAGTGTCATGAGCCAAGAATATGCCACGTGTCACTATGATTCATGATTTGCATGTACCTACAATGATGATTTCAACTTGACACTTTTCGTTCTTTGACTGTGCCACATGTCCTTGTTGACGTAGACTACTGACGTGTTCTTCCACTATGCCCTTTTGCTGATGTGGTCTACTGACCTGATCTGTCAATGTGGTCTGCTGCATGACCAAAAACCCTGATCCAACGGTCCTCGTTTTTCCTCCAAATCTGACGGTCCTCTTTCATTTCGGATTTTCGGGCTTTGGGTATTTCACATCTCAAAACTTCCAGAGCGTAACCTCCTCACAACTTTAAACCCAAACTAAATGTTGTACGTCGATCAGGATCTTAGATCGATGGGTTTATCTATAAATGTTGCGGATCTGCTAGCTTATCCTATCCTTCCACTTGAAAGTGATCCAACGGCTGATGAGAATTCGCATAGTCAAATTCTCAAACGTTTTTCTTACTTATCCTATCCTTCCACTAAAAAATGATCCAGCGGTTGTGAAGTTTCTTAAAATAGATCCACAATCAAGAATGATTGCACAACCACAATCTACTAGTGTTTTAACTCATCACCCAAATCCGAAATGGGAAGATGTGCGCTATTGGTGAGTTAACCACAATCGTTGATCTTCGAAGATATAAGATCAGACGATCCTAACTAATTGCAGGATGGGAACAAGCATGATGTTTAATTCTCCTTTCAATCTCTGCAATTCACCCCTGCCGTAGATTTGGCGATTGCACATCTGATTGTCATGATTTAATACAACTTAAACACATTGTTTGTTGGATCAACCATAGTCGTAGACCTTCTAAGATATGAGATCTGACGATCTAGACGGATTACGGGATTGTAACTGGCAAGTAGTTTAATTCATCTTTCTCTCCCCGCAATGCATCCCTGTCGTTGATCTAGCTTGCAGATCCGACGGTCTTGATTTGATCTGAGTTTTATCACGCCATCTCTTCTGATATTTTGATATTCATTCGTTAACTTTCCTGAGATTTAATATCCATTCGCTTCCTTCTGCTCTGCCTTCTGTTCTTTCTATCAATCACAAGCACACTCCAGCCTGCCAAATCTGCCAATAATCTCCCCCTTTGGCATTGATGGCAACCCTCAAAGGCTGTGCTAGACTACTTGGACCTCCAACTGTAGTAGCCAGACCATTCCTTTTATCTCCCTTTGACATCAATGTCAAAGAAAACATGCTCCCCCTAAGCTTTTGCAGTACTTTTCAGAGGTATCAGATATTCAACCAACACATACTCCCCCTAACAGGATGGAATCGCTTAGGTGAAAGTAGGGATGACACCCAACTTTTAACAAAGATATTCAAAAAGTGTCTTGGCTAGGGGTTTAGTAAAGAAGTCTACAATTTGTTCTGTGGAAGGAATATAATTCAATTGAACAACTCTGTTTGTAACCCGCTCTTTGAGAAAATGATACTTTATTGGGATATGTTTCATCTTTGAATGGAGAAAAGGATTCTTCGAGACACAAATGGCACTGGTGTTATCATAGTGAAGTGGAATTGGATCAGTATAAGTTACCTTCAAATCTTCAAGAGTTTGTAACATCCATAAAATCCGAGTGCAACAAGTAGCAACAACAATGTACTCTGCCTCTGTAGTTGACAATGAGATAGATCCCTAATTTTTACTGAGACATGCTACTAGTGAATCACCTAAGAAGAATGCACCTCCACTGGTGCTCTTTCTCTCATCCAAACAATTTTCCCAATCAACATCTGAATATGCAGTTAATTGTAAGTTCTGATTTCTAGAATACCAAAGACCATAAGTCATTGTACCCTTTAAATATTTGAATATCCTCTTGAAAGCTACTAAATGACTTTGTTTAGGGCCATCCTGATAACGACCTACCATTCCAACAACCTGCATTATATCAGGATGGGATGTTGTGATGTACATAAGACTGTCTATCATTGATCGATATGTTCTTTGATCAACATCAGGTGAAATATCATCTTTACTGAGCTTGCAACCAACCACCATAGGTGTATTGACAGGAGGGGAATCTTTCATCTGAAACCTCTTTAACATCTCTTTCAAATACTATTCTTGAGAGATAAATATCCCTGCATAAGTCTGATTGATTCGTAAACCAAGAAAATATGACATTTATCCTATCATGGACATCTCAAAGTTAGTCTGCATTGAATTAGAAAATCACTGAACTAAAAGGTCATTAGTGCATGCAAATATAATGTCATCTACATAAACCGCAACAAATAATAAATCAACACCTTCAGATTTTGTATATAGATTATTGTCAAAAATACATTTCTTGAACCCTTTGTCCTGTATAAATTTTTCTAGTCTATGATACCAGGCTCATGGTGCCTGTTTCAGTCCATATAATGCCTTTTTCAACTTACAGACATAGTTAGGATTATCTATCAATGAGAATCCTTCAGTTTTCTCCATGTATACTTCTTCTTCTAGGTCTCCATTAAGAAAATATGACTTAACATCCATTTGATATACTTTAAAGTTCTTATGACATGCATAGGCCATAACCATTCTGATGGCTTCCAATCTTGCAACTGATGCAAAAGTTTCATCAAAATCTTGTCCTTCAACTTGTGCATACCCCTTACAGACTAATCTGGATTTATTCTTAACAATTTGTCCTTGTTCATTTATTTTATTCTTAAACACCCATTTGGAGCCAATTACATTCTTATCTGTAGGTCTAGGAACAAGCTCCCAAGTATTGTTCTTCTCAATCTGATCTAGTTTCTCATTCATTGATTTTAACCAATTTTCATCTTCATTGACTTCATTGAAGTTCTTTGGTTCCACCATGGATATGAAGGCCATATGTGATTGCTCAGTGTTTTTGATTATCCTTCTCCTGGTTTTTACACCTTTGTCTTTCTCACTAATTATCTGACTTGTAGGATGATTCTTTTGAGTAATCTGGAGGGAGGATTTGATGCTGTCTGTTGATTGAGTTTGCCTGAGTATTTGCATCTTCACCTGACTCATAGTCTTCTTGTTATGATTCTTGGACCTGTTCAACTTCAACTTCAACTATATCCTCTGTTGTTGATTCAATATTGCTCTCCTCTCTTACTGTGACTCCTTCATCAACTTTTATGTCAATACAATCAACCAATTTATGCAACCTCTTATTATAGCATCTATATCCTTTACTGTTTGTAGCATACCCTAATAATATGCCTTCATCAACCCTGTCATCATACTTGCCAAGGTTTTCATTATTATTCTTTATGTAGCACTTACTCCCAAAGACTTTGAAGTGTTTGATTGTAGCAGGTCTTCCATGCCACAATTCATAAGGTGTCTTGTCACCATGTGGTATGAGATGAGCTTTGTTAAGAATATGGATTTCTGTGTGTATTTCTTATACCTAGTAGGTTTGACCAATGTTCTTCTCATTCATCATTGACCTGGCCATTTGCTGAACTGTTCTGTTTTGCCTCTCAACCACTCCATTTTGCTGTGGAGTTTCTGGGATTGTGTATTCTCTTTTGATCCCATGTTTATAACATAATTCCTTGAAATCACTTGACATAAATTCTCCTCCTCTGTCTGATCTTACAACCTTTAATCTATTTCCTGTTTGATTCTCAGTGAAAGCCTTAAATATTTTAAATTTCTCAAATGCTTTAGCTTTTCCTTTGAGAAAAGCAACCCAAGTGAGTTTGGAGTAATCATCAATGATCAAAATGAAGTTGCTTTCCTTCCCTATGCCTTCTTGTCTTGATGGTCCACATAGATCCATATGAACTAATTTAAGTGGTTTCTCTGTTGAAGTAGAGTTCTTAGATTTAAACTGTGTCTTGGTTAGATTTCCTACTTGGCAGGGTTTACACACAGAATCTTGTGGCTTTGATATTCTTGGAAGATCTTTTACTGCCTCAAGACTTTTGAGCTTGATTAAGTGGTCAAAGTTTAGATGTCCAAGTCTCCTATGCCATAACTAGCTCTCATCATGTTTTATTAGATGACACGCTTTTCTATCTTCTTTCAGCACATATACATTATTATCTATCCTTATGCCTTTAGCCACCACTTGTCCTGAATTTACAGATTTTATCTTACAATATTTGGAAGTCAACACCACTTCACATCCTCTATCACACATTTGACTTACACTGAGCAAATTATGTTTCATCCCATCTACAAGCATAACATCCTGGGCTTTTCCTTTACCATTACTCAAACTCACCATCCCTTTACCCTTGATTTTACCTGGTTCATCATTTCCAAAGGTTACATTTCCTGTTTTTCTTTTACTTATAGACATAAACTTATCCTTGTCTCTAGTTATGTGCTTGGAACATCCACTGTCTATATAAATTGGGTCTTTTTTTTTTTGATATGAAAGTACTAGACCACATTTTTCACTATCTTTTTTTTTCCATGTGCTGGCATTTCTAGCTAAAGGATTTATCCTTGGATTTTCCTTGTACTTCTTCAGATGGCAGTTTGCATCTTTGTGGCCAAAGTTATGACAGTTATAACATTCGAGCTCATTGTTAAATAGGTCAAAGTGATTGGTGCTATGTTGTCTATTCATTGGATGCTTAGTTCTATGTTGTAAGGATTGTTTATTTCTTGACCTCCCCAGATGCATGTCTCTAAACTTAATTTGACAATTTTCAATCTTATGACAAAAATTAGAACAGTAAAAACAATAGCCATAGAAGAAATTTTGGTACCTGAAGGATGGCCTTCTTCTTGAAATTTGTTGCTCCATCTTATGATCTCTTTGTTTTTGATCAGGGATCATCTTGTCTTTATTAGCTTTTGGTGATAGAGTACTCTCATGGTTTGATTGTCTGCTAACTTGGAACTTGATCATATTTACTGGCTCTTTGTTTTCTAGTTGTTTGCTGCTTGAACCATTTACATAACCTAAACCGGTCTTCAACAGAGGAGATCTCTATTTTCTCAGAATGTCGTTAAGTTCTGCTGTGTCTTTAATTCTTGGAAAATTTTGGAGATACAATGTTTTAAACTTCTCCATCTCTTTTTTGGTTTTTACTACCTCTTCTTCCAAGGCTTCACATCTTTCCTTCTTTTCTGATAGCTACTGTTTCAGAATGTCCTCTATTTTCTTTGCCTCTTCTAATTCCACTTTTAGCAGGGAAAATTCTTCATCAGGTCCTTTATTGTCTTCTTGAACTGTATCAACAATTGTTTTTGATTTTTCTTCTTAGATCTGAGTCTAGCAATTTCTTCTAGAGCACCGATCAATTCTCCTTCCAAGTCAACCAAAACTTCTTCATCATCAACATCACTTCCTGTGCCGTTATTATCATAATCCTCTTTGGCCATAAGCATAAAGTCATTAATCTTATCTTCACAGGAAAAGTCACTATCTGTGTCTTCTAAAGAGTCATCATTGTTTACACATAGACTTTTCTTTTTACCAAATCTCTTGGGTTTGTACTTCTTTTCACTTTCAGAATTCTGATCCCGTTTCTTGTGTGGACACTTAGATGCAAAGTGACCTATCTTTCCACAGTCAAAAAATTTGAAGGGAAATTTGCCTTGGTACTTGCCTGATCCTTTCTTTAGTCTTCTCACAAACTTTGCTTCAATTTCATCAGGCTCAGAATCCTCATTCTTATCTGCTATAAATGATGATTCTCTATAGGTGGGTTTATCTTTACCTATCCTCATTTCATAAGAAGTCAGAGTTCCTAGGAGTTGGTTAATAGACATAGCTTTTAGATCATTAATTTCTTCTATAGAAGAGACCTTTGGGTTGAACCTATCTGGAAGAGATCTCAAAATTTTATGAACTAAAGAGACATCCTCAATTTTTTCACCAAGTCCTATCATTGCATTTACTTGTTCTTCAACTCTCAGAAAGTACTTCCCAACAGTTTCATCCTCTTTCATATTTAGTTGTTCAAATTATAATCTGTAGGTTTGAAGCTTGGCATCCTTTACCTTCTCATTACCTTCATAAATACTGATGAGTTTGTCCCACATTTCTTTGGCAGATTCTAAGTGCATAACTTTTACAAATTCTATTTCTTCAAGCCCACTCAGAATAACATTCATAGCCTTACCGTTGAAGCTAAATTCTAGCTTGTCATCCTTATAATCTAGTACAACTGGTTTTACATAACCATTCTCTACCACATCCCAGACATCTGCACCTAAAGCCATTATGTAGGTTCTCATCCTAACTTTCCAGAAGGTAAGTTTGTTCCATTGAACAGGGGGGCCTTGTTGGTTGAAGTTCCTTCATGACTAGTCATGTTTAAGCTCTAGGATCTACCCTTAGATAAAAGGAACCGACTCTGATACAAATTGTTGGACAACTGAGAGGGGGGGGGGTGAATCAGTTGTTACTGTGCTTAAACAGTCATGCCTATTTTAAACTCTTTACATAACACTTAATGACAATCAAAATAATGCAGGGAGGTAAGCAATAGAGTATTCAACATCAGTCACACACATGAAATATACATAGACAAATATTTTCTAAGGAAACCCATAAAGTGAAAACCTCTTCTTCTTGATATGATATGTAATCTTTATTTTCTGTACATTATCATTCTTATAAGATCCAACTCCTCCTGAGGCTACAATCTCTGTTTTACAAGCAACAACTTGTTGAGAGCACCAACTCTCTGGTTTTTTTAGCACCCACTAGAAGGAAGCACCAACTCCCTGGTTTCTCTAGCACCCACTAGAAGGAAGCACCAAATACCTGAGTATTCTAGCACCAACTGGATGGAAGCACCAACTTCCAGTTACATATGCACCAAACTGTATAACAGAGAACAATAGTTCTCCCTTGCACCACCCTACCACCCCAATTTTCTTGGCTACAACTAGATGGAAGCTACAACTCCCTGTGTTCAAGCACCTACTTGAACCTCTGAGGATAAAAATCCTTCCTAGAACCTCCCTACCACACTAAAATATGAATATTTTCTTTTCTTGAATTTATCACAGTGATACAACATTTATCTATGGCTTACCAGTCTCATCACTATTTTGCTACACTTCTCTGCTCTGCTTTGCCCAAATCGGTGTCTCTCTGCTCGCATCCTCTACGCTTTCTATTCTTCTACATTTTAGGCTCTATGCCCCATCTCACTTCTATGCTCTATGCCTTTGCATGCTCTTCACTGCGTCATTGTTATTCCCTACAGGTTGTTCACTGTGTCTATTCCTCACAACTGCATGGCTAAGCAGCAGAATCACCTCACTTCTCTGTTCTGCATCTCTTTCTCACGTCGATTCCTATGCCTGATCATCATGGAAACTCTTCGTCCTCTCTAGCAGTTCACTCCATGTGTTCATCATCAGTGGGCATTATGCTGAGATTCCTTAGCTTCTCTGGTAGTCGAAACTCTTCGTCTTCTCTGTTAGTTACAACCAGTCAATTATGGCTTCTTCGGTTCCTAAGCCCCTTCCTACATGTGATCACTGGTGGTGACCATACACTTAGGCTTATCGAGCACTTATTAGTTCAACGGTCATGATTTAGTCACCTAAAATGGATGACTATCGTAACTTTGACACTTTTCCCTTTAGGTCTTTGTGACTTACAACTTTTCAAATATCCCGAATACAATATCGTCGAATAGATCAGATGGTTCACATTTATATCTATAAACCATATCAATGGTTATATTCGATCCTTACATCTATCCTTCATTTCTTAATCCGACGACGAGGACTTAATCAATAAATGAGATGGATGACCACCTTTTACTCCATGAATTCATCTATTATGCTTACACTATCCTTCCACTATGTTTTGATCAACGGTTGATAGTGCACCCAACATCATATCGATGGTCGAGATCTCCTTCGGGTCTTTGGACTTCACAGATTTAGAGTCTCAACCCTTTCTTTACTCTGTACATCAATCTTTTGGAGATGACAGGCCTATGATGCATGTCCCTCTCGGATTAACGGTTGAGATCTCCTCAAGTCTCCGTACTTCGGAGATTTCAAATCTCAACCTATTCTTTCCTCCGTAGTGATCACCTACTGAGTCAGTCATCAGACGATGGAGACCACTTGCTGTCGGTTAAAGTTTTCAATTACACTATCCTTCCACTGTAGTAGATCGATGGATGAGACTGCTCCCGAAGCGATATTCATATCAGACTTCTCGTGTCCACTTTGGGTCTTCAACATTCGGGACTTCGGGTCTTTGGGTGAGTACTGGTGGTAAAAATCTTGAAGCAAAACTCCCAGAGTGATGTAACTCTTTCATCACTCGATGATGTGTCACGAGCTGAGAAACTGCCACGTGTCACTCAGATTTGTGACTTTCACGTACCTGAAATGTTGATTTCAACTTGACACTTGTCGTTCTCTGACTTTGCCACATGTCCTTGCTGACATAGACTACTGACGTGGTCTGCCACTATGCCCTTTTGCTGACATGGTCTATCGATGTGGTCTGCTGCATGAACAACAACCCTGATCCAACGGTCCTCGTTTTCCCTCCAAATTCGACGGTCCTCATTCATTTTAGATTTCTAGGCTTTGGGTATTTCACATCTCAAAACTTCTGGAGCATAACCTCCTCGCAAATTTAAACCTAAACTAAATTCTGTTTATCGATCAGGATCTTAGATCAATGGCTTGATTTGTCAGCGTTGCGGCTCTGTTAGCTTATCCTGTCCTTCCACTTGAAAGTGATTTGATGGCTGACGAGAATTCACATAATCGAATTATCAAACATTTTTCTCGCTTATCCTGTCCTTCCACTCAAAAATGATCCAATGGTTGTGAAGTTTCTTAAAAAAGATACACGATCAAGAATGATTGCGCAACCACAATCTGCGAGTGTTTTAATTCATCACCCATCTCCGCAATGGGAAGATATGAGCTATTGGTGAGTTAACCATAATTGTTGATCTTCAAAGCTATAATATCATATGGTCCTGACTAATTGAGGGATGGGAACAAGCGTGATGTTTAATTCTCCTTTCAATCTTCGCAATTCATCCATGCTGTAGATTTGGCGATTGCACATTCGACGGTCATGATTTAATATGACTTAAACACATTGTTTGTTGGATCAACCACAGTCGTATATCTTCAAAGCTATGAGATCTGACAATCTAGATGGATTCTGGGATTGTAATTGGTGAGTAGTTTAATTCATCTTTCTCTCCCCTCAATGCATCCCTGCCATTGATCTAACTTGCAGATCTGACGATCTTGATTTGATCTGAGTTTTATCGCACCATCTCTTCTGAGATTTTCATCTTCATTCGTTAACTCTCCTGAGATTTAATATCCATTCACTTCCTTCTGCTCCGCCTTCTATTCTTTCCATCAATGACAAGCACACTCTTGCTTTCCAAATACGCCAACACACCATTTTAAAAAAATTAGCCAAAGATGAGATGGATGATCTTCTCTCTTGCGAGAGCGAGCAATGAGATCATCAAGATAAGCGTCAACTATATGTTTGAGATCATGAAAAATGAAAGACATAAATCACTAGAACGTAACCCCAACATTTTTAAGGCTAAAAGGAATCTTATTATACATGGAAGTACCTAAAGGACATATGAATGCCATTTTATGCCGATCCTCGGGCCGTATATGGATATGATTATAGCCCAAAAACCCATCCATGAAAGATAAGATTTCGCTTCTCGCACACTCATCAATAATCTAATCAATGAATGGTGTGGGGAAGTTGTCTTTGGGACACCCGTTATTCAGATCATGAAATTCCATACAAATGTGAATGGTTCCTTACTTTTTATCCACTGGAACGAGATTTGACACCCATTCAGTAAGGGGAATCAGATAGATGAAACCATCCTTGAGTAGTTTCTCTACCTCTGCCTTAATTGCTTTCTCCTTTTTTAGATTAATTGATCATAAATATTTTTGAACAAGTTTCATATTTTTGTACATTTTTATCTCATGTTTGAAAATGTAGGGGTCTATACTGATCATTTCCTCGTATGACTAGGAAAACAAATCACAAAATTACTTAAACATAGCGGTATACGTGCATATCTCTTCCTAGGAATAGTATGCACCGATAAACACATTCTCCATGATGCCATGGGTTCTAGAGATGTCAATCAAAATAGTCTCTAATATATTTTCCATGTTTCCCTCAACATACACACAATGCTTAGCTAAGGGGTTCATGGGGCGATCAATATCTCCACGCAAAGTCGAATATAATTATCCTTTCTCCACACGATTAAGTTCTGGGAGGAAATAATATTGATGATGTAAATCCTCCCAAGGTTGTTTTGGCCATGTTATTGCCTCAAGAATAACGTCATCATAAGGTAAAATAGTATCAATACAATCAAGTGAGTTAGAAGAATTCAGAGCCTATAAAGGTTCTGCAAGCTAAATCAAAATCTCTACAATAGCTTGTTGAATCACCTAATAAGCTATATAAACTGCATATAATGACATATCCATTCTGACATGCACAAGACCTTCTACTGAATCACATAGAGAGGGAAAAACCTAGGGATCCTCGAAATACATTGTTTGAAATGAAATCACTTGAGTCATGGGAATCGAAGAGCTTGAATGTTGGTAGAAAACAAAAAAAATATTAATATATGAAATTGGTGTTGAGAAGTTAAAATTTCCCATTAGAGAAGGATACATCCCAACACCAATACTCTCACTTTCCATCTAATAGTTTTCAATTGACGAGACTGTGGATCCCATAGTTTCCATGAGGTAGAGAGAACAAGTGACATTTGGTTGATCGTAACGATTTTCCCTTCATGAGGGAAGCATAAAACTCAGAATATCAATGAAACAAAAACCATCATTGCATATTTCCAAATCCTCCCTAACAAAAGGTTGTAGTTGAGTAGAGCATCAACCACTTCCACTTCTATGAATTTGATTCTTCCCTCTAGCTAGATAGGGAAAGAGGAGATAAGTCTGCATGGCATAAAAGAGTGTCCATTGAAAAAAGTAAGAAGAGTAGGAGATGGGGCGAGCTCGAGAGAGCCAATGGATTTCCAATAAGATAATGACATCACACATGTCGAAGCACCTTCATCAACAATAGTCCTTTTAATAATGTTCTTTGAATACATGAAATTAATTTGAAATATGACATGGTACATGTTGACTCATGATTCATCATCTATCACAAGAGCTCGTAAAGAGTTGTGAAGCCTATACACTATTTAAATATTTTTATATAACTATAATAGGTGGGGTCCCCTGGGAGTAAACTGTTGATTAAGGTTGGTTGTCATTGATGTCAACCCTTCAAGAAAGCCCCATAGCACAAAGGTTTGGGTAATGGAAACAATATTGTTTGATGTAAATATGACTCATTATTGTTTTTTCATGGTTGATAAGAAGTAAATATGGATTAACTCCAAAGTGGTCCCCTTATGGTGAAATCCCTCACGGGAAGACGCTTTGTGGAGTAAGAGAACCCATGCTTAATTGTGGAATAATGAGATGAAGGATAGTGAATTTGTCAAGGAAACTATCCTAGATGGATAATGCTTGTCATGCCATTTCTGGTGGTTTGTAGAACGTTACATAACTCACGGTTAGAGAGTTATGACCATGTGAAGTTGGAGAACCCAGGTTTGGGTAATGGACCCAAGTTTGTTTGATGGATAACAATATGCTTTTTTCTATATTTGAAGGTAATACTATTATAGATGGATAGTACATGTCATTCCATTTCTGGTGGTATGTGGAATGTCACATAAATCCTCACGGTTTGAGATTTATGGAATTACGAAGTTGGAGGACCCTCATATGTCATCTAGAAGCCCCAAAAGGTCAAAGTAGTCAAAGTGGTTTAAGAGATTTTAAAAGGTAAATAATAAAGTGAAGTAATGAGTGTATTATAATTCAAAGTTAATACAAAATAAATTA
>ML786922.1:35136-49037 GCA_009831015.1 Picea engelmannii | reverse complement strand
GCATTTTTAGTTACTTAGTTTAGGAGATTTTGGGATTTTTCCCTGATTATGTAAAACTGTTTGATAGTTATCCATAGGGATGTTTTACCCTGTGGAGAAACCTATATATACTTATGATTTTTGTAATAATCATCATCCTCATTCATGGGAGAACAAGGATATGGAATTCTAATGCAAACTGGAGCAAAATTGATGTTTTTTCACAACTTTAGCTTTTCAATATATCAACTTTTTGTTTCATGTTTTGTGTATCACTTTGTCTATGATTTATGACTACTTTAGCTATCTAGATCATGTGAAAATGATATAATTTTAATTACTGTTATTCATATCTTGTCTCTTCCAAATAGATAAAAGACATAACAATTGTTAATTCAGTTTGTGAATGACAGGTTTATCTTCTTCATAGATTGAATTGTTATATATAAGTTTTTGCATAATAGGTTTCCCTTATTGCAGGAATTTATAATCATAAGATTGTTATGATTTTCTTTTATGTCTTGTTTGTCCTGTAAAATACTTCAAGAAGTAGCACAACCAATCGTTTATGAGAAGCTATTGAACTAACCGGTGCAAATTTCCTCCTCCGACCAGCTTAGAAGTTATCACACACAGGGCAGATTTGGAGCGTTTCCAGGTCAATTAGTTCGTTGTTTACTGTTTCCATTAAGTAGTTTAATCAGATTTATATTAGATTGTTTAATTTCAGTAAATATATTAGATTGTTTAATTTCAACAATGATTATTTCTTTTTCATAAAATATAAAAAAAATTAAAAAGAGATTCTTGACTGTCTTAGGGCAGAAAATACATGAGTTTTGCAGGTTTTAATTAAATCTGTAGATTGTTTATAATGTATTTTTGTGAATAAGTAATGTTGCAACTGATAATTAGATAGTTGATTTGAGTAGTAATTAGTAGATTGTATATAATAGTTAGAGTAGTTTACAATTAGTTTTAACTTAATTTAGTAGTTTGTTTTAATTAGATTAGTGTATTAGTTAGTTTTAGTTAGTTTAGTTTCTTTCATTTAGTTTAGTTTGTTTTATTTGTTTTGTTTAGATTACTTAGCTCAGATCAATTCTCTCTTTGGTTCTCATAGAAGACCTTAGAGTGGCCAATGGATCCATTAAACTCGTCAGGGTGGTTCATTTCAAACGGCTTGGGTTATTTAGACAACCTCGGACCGGTTCCACTCTCCCAGTTGACAGACGGTCAATTTCGCCCGTCAACACCTTGCTAGTGTCATCTTTGATCCATTCAAACTATTATGGGATGTTGGACCTGTAAATAGACACAATCCAACGAACTAAAAGAAACAACGTATACTCAACAAAACTTATGTATGTGATCAAGGAGTCATACAATAAAATAAGACCAATTTTATGGGAAAGAAATATATTACTGTATTAAAAATATGAAAAGGAGAATACAACCATTGCCTTGATGTTGTAAGGTCCCTTCCAACAGTCCCTTGCTTCCCACACACTTTTACTCCATGGATTCTGAGATCAACAATCTATCTTGATAAAGCGAAGCTCAAAGCCAACATACAAGCTGCAAAAACTCCAAGCTACAAAACTCAATAACTTTCCAACTTTTCCCATCTAACTATCCCCATGAGAACTCCCCTCCTTTTATAAGATGAAAAGGATAGGGTGAGGAGGTTAGTATGATCCCATGAGATCATGGATGTGAATCAGATCTAAACCAATCGGACGCCACCTCACCCTCGAAGCTTTTATTCTATAACTTTCGAGAAATTCCTCTTTTTCCTTCGTACGAAAATCGTCGCACCCTTAACACTGAGAAAACTACAAAAAAATCACATGCCACTATGGTGAAACCTGTGATGATCCTATATCATTTCACCCTTAACACTAAGAAAGGTGCGACGATCCTTTTTTCTAAGGTTTTTGACAAAGGAAAAGTATAATTCCATCTCTCTGGGAAAATGTATCTTCATTCTTCTTCAGGGATTCAGGCCATTGATCCTTCTAAAGATAACGAATATGTTTACATAATTAACAGTCATAGGGGTGATGAAAATAATGTGTAACAAGATGTTCTGAAGGTAGAAAAGAAAGAGAAGATTTTTTCAAAAAGAAATACCCTCACTTTTAAAAATTTGTATCATGACATTGTTATTTTTGACATTTGATACTTTATTTGGGACATACATGAGCATGCATATGTTGTTTATTTTTGGAAACTTTAAATATCATATTACTTACATATTTTGAGAGGTACATGTGTTTGTTGATATGGAATATTTTTTATGGATGTCTTATATATATATATATATATATATATATATATATATATATAATTTTGGAGTTACATGGGAATTTTTGGAAAATGAGGAAGCAAAGACGTAGTGGGACTCCACCTATTATTTAAATATATTTTACCCTTATAAGAAATAATGTTGTCTTCTCTTAAATAAATGTTAATTAAAGTTTAAACAAAAAGGTATTTGAACTACCTAACTAATTCAGGAAGATATAAAAGAAGGAGAGCAAGACAAAGAGAGGGGGAGAAAATAGAGAAGTAAAATTTTTGATAAGGTATGCTTTAACCTCAAGTGAGATTATCATCTATTCATTCCATTCTTAGTTTTCATTAGAGATGAATTATCTTGTTGACAATAGGGTTATTTTGAAGGTGGAAAAGAAAATACTAGGAAGCATTGACTGGTGATATGCTCCAAGGTCATTTATTTTCTTGAATGTTTGTTTGGTTTTAGTCAAAAGTTCTTAAGTCATTCAATGGTAATTAAGGATAGTTTTGCAGAATTCAAAACAATGATGCACATGCAACTTGGATTGATCCAACTTGGTTTTATGTCATGGTATTTATTTTTGACATTAGATTTCCATGTATGAGTCACAATTACATCTTGTACCTCCAAGAATTATACTGGTCCAAGTCCTCATGGGGACTTGAAGAGATATTCTCAGTTGTAACTCATGATTGATATTAATAAAATATTTGCTGATTTGTTCTCGCTTATGGGATTGCTTAAATAACGATTTTCAGATTTTTCTTTGTTTTAATTACACACACACACACACACACACACACACACACACACACACACATATTTTCATAATTCATTTACTTTGCAAGTACATTCTCTTACTTTTCTTCAAATCGTATAACCTTGAATAAAATACATAAAAATCACATTTCTATAAAATAGAGTCAAATCTAGGAACCATATTTCTTTAGGTTTGATTGATATTTTGATAGGATATAACCATAAACCATGGTTATAATCCCACCTATCACACCTAGTCTAAGGAGATTTGAAAATGTATGAGTAAGGATAATT
The DNA here is from genome assembly GCA_009831015.1 of Picea engelmannii. Taxonomy (NCBI): domain Eukaryota; kingdom Viridiplantae; phylum Streptophyta; class Pinopsida; order Pinales; family Pinaceae; genus Picea; species Picea engelmannii. The sequence goes on along the minus strand of ML786922.1, from coordinate 45,703 downwards.
ACCATTCCTTTCATCAACAATACATAATATGAGGCTTGACATCCGTAGTATCAAACTTGATAACTTGTAATCTTGATGAATCAATGGCTCCTATTATGGATAACAATGTGCTCCATTACATGGGGTAACTTTGGAGCACTTCAAGGGATAACATTTCACAAGGAGTTTGAGTCAAGTCCTCAACAATAAAATAATTAAGCACAACTCAAGCATTAGGGTTGTTCAAAGAATGATTATACATACCTTTGGTATGCACGACATTGCATCCCCTCTATGTGAAGAGAATTCATAGGATCAAGATTTCATTTTTATTTATATTTAGACTCAGGGTTACCATAATCCCGGGACCTTGTCGACACATATATGTTCGATCCTACCATATTGATGAATGACATAGTACCCTATGGAAAGGACGCACCCTATTGATGAATGACATAGTACCCTATGGAAGAGACTGCCATCATCTTTTGTCCTTGAGGAAATGAGTTAGTCAACACAACAGACTCCTATTCCTTTAACCAACGATGGACGTCTTCCATTTTATGGCATTGGTGGGTAAGGTGATATCCTTTGCAAATTTTACATGGAAAATTCATCTTCCTCTTTTCTTTCRTAGCCTCTCTATCATTAGAATCAAATTTAGTTTTTTAAGTATTGTTCCCACTTCCTTTGTTATCTTTAATCTTCTTTTTTTCTCTAGACTGTTGGGTACCCTTTGGATTCATCGATTGCATATAGTGTACATCCGATGATTGGACGATGGGAATGGTCGAAGCCATCTTGACCAGCTACAATTTGATGAATAGTCATTTGTTTCATCTAGCTCGCAACCATATCTATCATTAGAATCAAATTTAGTTTTTTAAGTATTGTTCCCACTTCCTTTGTTATCTTTAATCTTCTTTTTTTCTCTAGACTGTTGGGTACCCTTTGGATTCATCGATTACATATAGTGTACATCCGATGATTGTACGATGGGAATGGTCGAAGCCATCTTGACCAACTGCAATTTGATGAATAGTCATTTTTTTCATCTAGCTCGCAACCATATCTGCGATAGTGTTATTGATAGAACTGACTATGCCATCAGAATGTGGTCTAGAATTTGATTTCATAGGGTCAGTAATTGACCACAGTGTGTCTGAAAATATCTCGTACAAGATCCCAGACTACGAATATATCAAATCCAACTATTGGGCACTCAAAATGGCTTCCTCCTCAGAGGATAACCCTGACGTGGAAATATCTTTAGAGATATATGGAAACTAGGATTTAAGAACCCATTCAAGGAGGAACTTAGAAGAAATCATGGCCTTGATCATCCTTTTTCTCCTCTTCCACTATTGGATGCGATATGATATGTGAGTGGCCTTGTCTTTTCATGGCATAGGCAAAAAATCAGTTCTGACATTGTACCGGACTAGAAGCTGAAAATGGTTTAGGAAAACAAACGCCAAATCATGAAAGGTGTGGAGCACTTGAAGCACAATGTACCATTTCAAAAAAAATATCACGAGATTGCATTGAAAGAGACATAACTGAATGGAGTAATCATTAAATTAATTTGATGAGCACGATAGATGAAATGTCATTTTGTGATCTCTTGGATCCTCACCAAATTTTCCTTCGAACTTTGGAATGTCTAAGGGTAATTTAGTGGGGAATGGGGGCCAATTTGGATAATTACACATTGGGTCATTCATTATTTTTGATAAGTATAGAAATTTTAATGTTTCCAGAAGAGGAAGTCTCGACTACGATCGAGAATTCCAACTACTGGGGTTGGAAACTGTGGGTTGGTTAACAACCAAAAACATATATCCTATATTGTTACTAGCACTAGGTTGGTAGGAATATTTTTATGATGGGACAAGGTTTTGATAAAAACCATGAGATACCTAGCTAAAGGGACAAATCTTCCACCCATTGGGTTTTTATAATATTGGATAGGGTTTCCCCCCATTGACATCCCATACAAAGGGAAATATCCTTGCATAGGGTTGTACTGATTTTGGAAGGGGTTTCCCCATATTGACATCCCTTTTGAAGGGAAATGTCCTTGAGAAATATTCCATTTTATTTGGAAGAGGTTTCCCCTTGCCAACATCCCATATGGAGAGAAGGGATTACTCTTGAACCCACCAAATAGAGTGAAAATATAAGAAATTCAGGGCACATTAGAGGATGGAAATCCTCCACTCATAGGACCACTCCATCCCACAAAGGGATTAGGACCAAAATATGGGAAATAACCACTTCCAAGTGAAGGGATCGATGGAGGGATATGCCCCCCACCCAAGGATTAACTTGTAAGGGAGTCAAAGAACTCCCTACTCCAAAGTTAAAATTTTAAGTGATCAATTGAAAACTAGATGAAACATTCTGCATGCCTATCACCGACATTCCAAATGAAAAGGAATTATACATGAAAGGTGACGAAGGAATCACACTCGAAGACTGAGTGGACTCAATAATCATTGGCATGGAACAAGTGATCGTCGTAGCCATTGTGGCTTGAATCACGTTAGTCATCTGGACATAAGGGTGGGGAGGTGTAATCCCCCTCTAACTATAGTTGAAGTGGGGGTTGAAGGGACTCATAATCTAGAAACATATGAGGTGCCATCCATAACATCCCACCAAAGAGGGTGATTTTTCATTTTTCTTGACTCAAAATTCTTAAGACACACTAAAAATGGATCGTCTGAACTGGTTAACGGAGGGTTAAAAGGTCTGAGGAAGCCTTTAGTTTTGAGATCTGATATACATGTAACCTATTATTTAAAATAAATTGATCATATAGTCTCAATCTATAAAATCTCAACAGGACTAGTTGGTACAAAAGCACCAGATTGATCAAGTCGATGACTCAAAGGAGGTGGTGGAGAATTTACTCTTATAGGTGGAAGGCCTTGAACCCTATGAGATTAACGAAGTGGTTGGCCACCCACTTTAAATAAACGATTCAAGGTAGCCACCAACAAAATTTCTAAGGCCATATACACACAAAGAACAGACAACTAAAAAAATTACTAAGGAATCAACACACACAAACTACTTCTTCAATACCCCAACTTAGATGGATTAGGTCCCGAGAATATAGTAGCAAAAAATTCAGGTAAATGTCCTTCCAAAAAATGACATGGGTTGATTAAGTCCCATGACCAAAGAACAAAGGAGTGGGAATCAATTTCCTATACCTGGTGAAATTAACCCTCTCTTTGTGTGGAACCCTCCAAGAATACTGATAGCATGATATGACACCTACCTTAGGTACCATGGGAAACCCCCTGCAATCACCTCTGAGATACCTAGGAAAAAAAAATATGGATACCAACTCATAGTCAATGTCTGGGAGAACAGTCAATAGTCCAAATAAAATGTATGGGCAAGGTAGCAAATCCTAAAGCTCTGAAAGCACCACCTCTCATAGAGGTAAAGGTACTAGCCAAACCCCTGTATATGATCTCTCCACTACGCTTGGTCAAGCCTTGAAGGTGTTATATCCTCTACTCTTCCTCACAAAATATCGTGTTTGTATCCCATGTTATAGGATTTTCTCAGCCACACCTATACGACAATTGGATCTCTCTCTCCCTATCTCAGACATCTATTTTTGTTCAACGACCTTAGAGAGTTATCTCCCCAATCCTAATCCAAGGCCCTACAATTGAACTAGTTTGTTTACCCTACAAACACAAGTTTAGTTTATTTTAAATTATGCATTAATTTTAAAGGTGTTGTTTACTCAAAGGTTTACAGATGTGAAACTTAATGATTATTTGAGTCTCAACAGAAAATGAAGCACTTTAAGAACACTTTTGTTAAGACAAACAAGATTGTTCTTTAATGGGAAAAGAGTGTTAAGAAATGCTTCAAAATGCAAACTCTTTAACTTTTCAATGTAATGCAAGTAATGCAAATTTTATTTTAGATGTAATTCAAAATTTAATGCAACTTTTGAATGCAATGGAACTATCCAAAAACAAGCAAAACTAAAATTTTCTTTTCAACGAAACTATGACCAAAAATTATGAAAATTCAAAATTTTCAAGAACACAAGGAAGATTCTGAAATCAATATACACAAAAGAAGAAAGTATGCTCAGAAATAACTTTTCTTTTCAGTGATAGAAAGAGGTAAATGCTGAAAGAGATAAGAACAAAGCAAACTTTCTATTTTTTTTTTAAAGAAAAATGGAAAAGGGAAAATTAGAGTAATTTTCTTTTTCAATGAAAAACAAGTAGAAGTAAAAATGAGAGACAAATATAACTAAACCATAGTTATTCAAATTGTAAGGAGAGTTAACCAAACAAATCTAGATATAAAAAATCCAAGAAGAGAACCTTCACACTACTCACACAAGCTTGAAGCACAAAAATAAAGAAACTAATTTTTTTTTTCCTTTCTTTGTAAAAAAATATAAATTATAAGACTTTTGTAACTAACAATAGGTTAGAGAAAGTCCCAGAACACAAGAAAGATCGAAAAAAACCAAGCCAAATATGCCAGAAAGGTCGAGAAGAGTAAAAAACTCTTTCCTAGGAGATGTATGCGACTTTGTATAAGGTAGAGTGCGTATGTACGTGAATATCTCAAAGAAAAAGTGGATATGTACATGACTATTTGCAAAACAAAGTGTGCATGTAACCCTAAAACTTTTAAAAAAGAATGAAATTGAAATCCAAAAGGCTTGACAAGGTATAAATAAGATTAAAAAAACTTTACATTGCTCAGTCAAGAAGAGAAAAAGCTAGAAAAAAAATGAAAAAAAACTCAAGCACTTAAAAAATAACCCACAAAGGAGATAAATCCCCAGTATGGTCGCCAAAGTGACACTTGTCTTGAGCCTTGTCTTGATCCCCGCAGATGAAGGTTTGTATGTTTACCTTTGTCAATCTTATCATGTTGGCTGGAAGTTAAGGGATTTTACCCATACTTCCACATATTATTTATCACTCAACTAAGCCTTCCAAGAAGGTCTTAAGGATTTACAATTAGCCAGGGATAGGTCACCTTCCAGAACTGATCTACAACTTCAGTATTATAGGGAACACCAATCATTAAATACGAAATTTTACATTCTTATCTTCAGATACTCTATGAAGACTTTAACAACTTAGTCTTTACTACTAACACATGAGATTTATTCATACAAATTGGCTGCAAATTATCAACCATCACTCTATTCTTACTCACAGTGACAAATAATTATTTACACAATCCTTTAAAAATATAGACATTCAGAGAGAAAACAATAGAACATATTTCCCATGACTCACTTCATATTTTACAATCATCCAAGCACATGGAGCAACAATTTCACTACTTGAACATAATATCAAATTCCTCAACTAACCTAAACATAAATCCCATAGCATCAAGGAAATTATCATGGCATATACAAAATATTGAGACATTTATATAAGAATTTAATATAGATTGTAAATTTATTGATGGGTGAGGCTCTATCCACCCAACCATAGGCACACCTATATTTTGTCTATCGTTGTGGCTAGTCAACCCCTAGCTAGAAGATGCTTCCATGAGGGAAAAATATCACTCAATAATATAGGTATAAAGATGAAATCACCCTCCTTTATCAACAAAAAATAGCAAGATATAAGTTTTAAACTTGTGAAGTAAAGCAATGCATATACATTCTTAAGCAAAATAGAATTTAATCAATCGCTCATACACATAGTACACAGAGATTTTATACTGGAAACCCTCAACCGAGAAAACCTTTCTTATATTCATATCGAATTTCACCATTCACCATACAATATATAATTTTTTTTTAGGTATTCCATAGATACCAAAACCCTAATCCCTTAATCCGGGATTAATTTAGTAAACCGCTAAAAATAGCAAAAACCGCCCAAAAAAAAATTTTCGGGGTGTTTCCCCGAACCCCGTCGGCCCTGGGCTAACACCTGATGCCAAACACTGCACGTAACCAGGGACCCCCCTAGAAAAGCGCCCGACGCACACAACACAGACAATGCTACTAGAGGGATCATCAAACACAATTGTTGAACTTGACACGCCCACACACACACTTGCAAAGAATATAACACATACCCAACATTCTCCCACTTGTTGTTTTATTTGCATCCAGGGGTCCAAGGGATTATATAGTCAACAATATAGGGAAACAATGCCCATTGTTACTCTACACCAAGAGAAATTTTCTGTGCTCATAGACTTTTTCAATGACTCTGCAACATTCTTCAAAGTGTCAACCTTTTCCAGCAACACCTTCTTTTCCTCAATCATGTCTCTCACAAATTGATACTGAACATCAATATGCTTTGTCTTCAAATGATAAGTTGGGTTCTTTGCCAGGAAGATTGCACTCTGACTGTCAAAATCTAATCTCACTGCTTGTTGTACCAACCCAATACCTGAACACAATATTTGTAACCATACTGCTTCCTTGCTTGGATGAGTGGCTACCATGTATTCAACTTCTGTAGTTGAGAGTGCCACTACAACCTGTATTTTTCTCATCCAACTGATTGCTCCTCCAAATAGGTTAAACACATACCCACTTGTAGATATTATGCAATCCAAATCTCCAGCCCAGTCTACATCAACAAAGCCATGTGTGTCCACCACTCTGTCCAATCATGTTCTTCCTTGGTAGCACAATCCATAACTAGTAGTGCCACGAAGATACCTGAAGACCCTCTTTACTGTTGTCCAATGCTCCTTCCCTGGTTTTGACATATACTTGCTCAAAAATCCCACTGCATGTGTAATGTACGGTCTAGTACAGACCATTGCATACATCAAATTGCCAACTACACTAGCATATGAAACATGGGACATGTCCTCTTATTCTTCCTGTGTCTTGGGACACTAATTTGCAAATAAATTTACACCTATAGGAATAGGAACCTTGACCGGTTCATTTCCATGCATATTAAACCTCTGCAATATCGTCTCAACATATTTTCTCTGATTCAACCAGAGTTTCCTGTTTGCACGATCTCTTTTAATCTCCATTCCCAGAATGAAGTTAGCAACATCGATATCCTTCATGTCAAATTTGGAGGATAGCTGTGATTTCACCTCCTTGATAACATCCATGTTATTTCCTACCAACAACATGTCATCAACATACAACACTACATAAATGAAGTGATTACCAACCTACTTGGAATATACACAGTGATCAACCCTGCTTCTTACAAATCCCAATCCAAGGATGTATGTGTCAAAATTTTGGTACCACATCCTAGGTGATTGCTTTAGACCATATAGTGAATTCTTTAGCTTACAGACCGACTCTTTATTTCCCTTCACTACAAAGCCTTCTGGCTTCTTCATGTAGATTTATTCTTCCAGATCCCCATGTAGGAATGTTGTCTTCACATCCATCTATTCCAATTCAAGATCAAAAGTAGAAGCAATAAATAAAAGAAATCTAATAGAAGTTAACTTAGCAACTGGAGAAAAAATTTCACCAAAGTCAATTCCCTCTACCTGGGAATAACCTTTTGCTACTAACCGAGCTTTGTATTTCTCCACTTTACATTGTGCATTAAACTTCTTCTTAAACAACCATTTGCTACCAAAATATTTTCTTCCATCTGAAAAATCAACTATATCCCATGCCTCATTCTTATCCAAAGCATCCATTTCTTCAACCATGGCCTTCTTCCAGAGTTTACTATCCTCTGAATTCACCGCTTCCCTGACAGTTCTGGGATCATCATCAGTGATAGATAAAGAAAAATTGGAATGGAAATCAGGTGGACTATACCTTTCTGGTTTCCTTTTATCTCTCACTGATCTCCTCAATACTGGAGTATGAGGTTCTTCTTCTTCTTCTGCTTCCTCTTCTTCATATGATTCAAATTTTGCATCATCCAACTCAAGCTCTATTTTCTCAGGTTTGTCTTGCATTGGTAGGAATTCTTGTTTGGACAAATCTTTTACCTCTCTGAAAACAACATCTTGACTGTAAACAATCTTCTTGGTTTCTGGGTTCAAAAGCTTATAACCTTTCACACCATCTTTATAACCAATAAAGATACACTTTTCATCCTTTTTATCCAGCTTACTCCTATTTTCCTTTGGAACATGTACATAAGCATCAAAACCAAACACTCTAAGATGTTGAAGAGAGGGTTTCTTTGTAGACCATACCTCGTGTGGAGTTTTATCATCCAACACTCATGAAGGTGATCGATTTACTAGGTAACATGCGGTACCCACTGCCTCTGCCCAAAATTCTTGTCCTAACCCGACACCGATGAGCATGCTCCTTGATTTTTCCATCAGTGTCCTGTTCATCCTTTCTGCAACTCCATTCTGCTAAGGAGTGTATGGAGTAGTGTTCTGCCTTGCTATACCACACTTCTTACATAATTCTTCGAATTCATTTCCGCAGAATTCTCCACCATTATCTGTTCTCAATACCTTGATTTTATTCTCTGTCTGATTTTCTACCAAAGCCTTAAACTCTTTAAATTTATAAAATACCTCAGATTTATTTCTAAGAAAATAAATCCATGTGTTCCTTGAAAAATCATCTATGAATGAAACATAATACACAAATTTACCTAAGGATGGAACATGAACAGATCCAAACACATCACTGTGTATCAACTCTAAGATCCCCTTTGCTCTTGTAGCACCAGATGGGAATCTTACTCGATTCTATTTACCATGTATGCAATGTTCACATAAATCAAAATCCATAGTGAAATTAGACATACCTTCAACCATGCCTTTACCGTGTAGTGTTCGAAGGCCCTTTTCTCCAATATGCCCCAGTCTTTGATGCCACAACATGGTCTTCTTTTTAGGGATGATATTGGTCTTGTCTTCTTTATTTGTCTACTCAAGGACAATAGAACTGTTGCACCCATTATTATAAGTGCTTCCATCCAACTTGTATAGAGTTCCACACCGAACTCCCCTCATCAACACCATTGCCCCTTGTACCATCTTGCAAGTGTTCTTTCCAAATACAGTATCCACTCCTACACCATCCAACTTGCTTACAGATATTAGGCTCCTAGAAAGTTTTGGAATGTGCAGAACCCCAGGCAGTGTTCTAATCCTTCCATATTTTAGTAGCAACTTAACCCTTCCACGTCCCAATATTTTTTCTATCGAGTCATCTCCTAGGAATATATCACCACCATCATATTTTTCATATTCAGAGAACCACTCCCTGTGAGGAGTCATATGGTATGATGCACCTTATTCGATCAACCACACATCGTGGTCTGCATGTGTACTTGTAGATTCTAGGTAAACATCACCTCCTTCTTCAGTGGAGGTTTTCGCCTCTGTGGAAGAGGTACTATCAAATCCCTTTGGTTTTTCAACCTTCTTAGACTTTCAATCTTTCTTATAATGCCCTGTTTTGCCACACTTCCAACATTTCCTTAAAGATTTGTTAGGATATTTAGACACTTAGGAGTTAGTAAGATCTACTTGGTTTATTGTTTCATTAGGTAAAAGTGTGTTTTATAGTGTGTTTCTTTAGTATGCATTTGTAGTTAGGAAATCCGACAGTCACGATATGTTCCCAACATAGAGTGATTCGACGGTTCATACTCTCCTCGATTTTAATGGCCATTGATCCGTGGCTTAACACTCGATTAGTCCATGATCTCTATTTAAAGAGCATGGAGGGTCATTTTACGATGATCGATTGTGAGAGAATCTCTTGTAAAATCTCTTTGTAATTTTTTTCTTTGCATTAATAAACTTCTCCAAGTGGCCGCGTTGGCTGGGGCCGTGGATGTTTCCCCGTAGGGGTTTTACCATGTGAAAACATCGGTGTGTTGATATTTGATTTGGTTATGTGAGTGGTTAATGAAGGTGTTCGTCCTCTGTTGGAATACCTGTGTTTTCGAACATGGTATCAGAGCCTGTTTGAAGACCCGCTCCTATTGAAGATCGAGATCGTGAAGCCAAGTTGCCTCATCTACACTTTCTATCATTTACATACATTTATGGGTTGAGAGGAATGTTCCATTGCGTCTAGAGCACTCATTTCAGTTAGGAACACTTTTATTTTCACTTGAAAAGGTTTCCCTTTGCCCAAGATATGACCATTACAGTGAGATCCAGAGGTGTAAAGCTTGAATACGCATTTTTTAAATTTTTTTGCAGAGTAGTTTTTTTTTTTTTTCCAGGTTGCTACTCTTTTAGATATGCGTATGCTCTTTACCCCGCTCCTTGTGCAATCTCAAAAAATCATAAACAATTAGGAAAAGGTGCATCTTCTAGGTAAGCTAATCGAGATCTAACCCTTGCTGTCATCGAGAAGCGGAATTTTTTTCTTGTGTGAAAATAGTTTTTTTTGAGCATGCTCTCCAAGGCCGTCTTCACCACCACCACCAACAATCCTCCTTCTGAACATTAAAATATGTTTTTCTAGATCATTTGGTTAAAATTTGCCTTATTAAGTAAGAGGTCTTGAGTTCAAGTCTCTCTTTTGTTACCTTTTTTGAAAAAGTTCATGCTAAAATTGTAAAGTGTATTTCACTTCAAGTATAAAAATGAATCACTATAAGTAGCTTTAATATTTTATTTTAGA
>ML786922.1:15785-30783 GCA_009831015.1 Picea engelmannii | reverse complement strand
TTCCAAACTTTGATCTATGTTAGGAGTTCAGGAAGTTGTCATTAAGGGGGGATAGGCTCTAATGCCTCCTTCCTTCTCCTATTGTGTCACTATTGTAAATCCTTCAATCCTATCCCAAGTTTTTCTTAAGGGGGGATGTTAGGGTATTTAGACACTTAGGAGTTAGTACTTGGTCTATTGTGTCATTAGGTAAAAGTGTGTTTCTTTAGTATGCATTTGTAGTTAGGAAATACGACGGTCATGATATGTTCCTGACATAGAGTGATCCAATGATTCATACTCTCCTCGATATTAACAACCATTGATCCGTGGCTTAACACTCGATTGGTCCATGATCTCTATTTAAAGAGAATGGAGGGTCATTTTCCAATGATCAATTGTGAGAAACTCTCTTGTAAAATCTCTCTGTAATATTTTTGTTTGCATTAATAAACTGCTCCAAGTGGCCACATTGGCTGGGGCCGTGGATGTTTCCACGTAGGGGTTTTACCATGTGAAAACATCGATGTGTTGATCTTTGATCTGGTTATGTGAGTGGTTACTAAAGGTGTTCGTCCTCTATTGGAATACCCATGTTGTTGAACAAGATTTTCCTGGAGACTTAGATCTACCTGTAGATTTAGATCTCCCCCCCAAAGACTTACCAGGATTCCTATCTTGGGTATGACCTCTTACAAATAAAGCATCTGCGCTATGACCATCCATGCTTTTCCACCTCATCTCTTCAGATAACAAGGATGCAACTACATCCTCATACTTCAATGTAGATTGAGTGGTACTACCTATTGCTACAACCAGATTATCCCAAGAGTCTGGAAAAGAACATAACAAAGTAATACACTTATCTTCTTATGTAATCATAATATTAATAGAGACAAGTTGACTTACCAGAGTATTAAAGGCATTTAGATGTTCTGTCACAGAATCTTCATCTTCCATCCTAAGAAGATACAACTTCTTTCGAAGAAACAACTTGTTTACCAAGGACTTTGATTGATACAAATTCCCCAACTTATCCCATAGTTCCTTGGCTATAGATTCTCCTGAGACATTAAAAAACAATGAATTTTCCAGGCAGAGTCGAATAGTACTCCTTTCTCTTCTATCCAACTTCTCCAAATCTTCCTTCGGCAAACCAATCGGTGGTGTACTAGTAGTTTGTGTACTAGTAGGTTGTGTACCAGTAGCCTGTGTGCTAGTAGATAGTGTACCAGTAGGTTGTATACCAGGATCCACAATGATCCATTATTCTTTTTCTACAAGAAGGTCCTCCATATTCAACTTCCATAGCTCAAAGTTTTTACCATTGAAATTCTCTATCTTGATTCTAGAAGAGCTTTCCATTCCTCTTTCTGCACTCAAATCACCACTGCAAAAGCTCCCACTATACCCAGGTTCAAACCCAAGATAAACTTGATCTATTAAGACCAAGCCAAACCCTCAACAACAAAGGCGTCCCTCTGAAGCCAAAAAGGAGCTCTGATACCACATGTAAGTTTTAAACCTGTGAAGTAAAGAAATGCATATAGATTCTTAAGCAAATCCAAATTTAATCAATCACTCATACACAGAGTACACAGAGATTTTATACCGGAAACCCTCAACCGAGAAAACCTTTCTTATATTCATATCATATTTCACCATTCACCATACAATATATACATTTTTTTTAGGTATTTCGTATATACCAAAACCCTAATGCCTTAATTCCGGATTAATTTAGTAAACCACTAAAAATAGAAAAATCCGCTAAAAATAGCAAAAACCACCCAAAAAAAAAATTCAGGACGCTACCTAGAACGCTGCGCATAACCAAGGGGGGCATACCTTCCCCCCGTTGGGACCCCCCTAGGAAAGCACTCGATGCACACGACACAAAAAGAACTACTAGAGGGATTATTAGACATATTCATCGAACCTAATGCACCCACACACACACATGCAAAGAATATAACACATACCCAACATATATATCTCCAATTCCACCAAGCAAGGGGGGATTTTCTTGACTAAGGGAGTCACAACAGCTAGTTTACCCAGCTAAACACCCAAAATTTTCAGCCCCATTTATCAACTTGGTTTATATACTCTTACTTACTATTTCTAACTTAGAACCCAACGAACTTGACTCCCCTTTATTTTCTATGAACCATAGGTGTTTTTCTTTTTTCTTTTGGAATGTTCTCTTCACCAATATTTTTTGTTATTCCCATTTTGTGGGTCAATTCTCCCCCAAATTAGGGGTCAGTTCATAAGTATCCATATGATTAATTTATTACACATTATTCTAAGGAAAGGAAGTTATGGTACAGTCCCCCATTCTTTCTTATAATTGTGGGAAGCTGGTAGCTCAACTACCAACTTCCTTCATTAATTGAAATTATGGGGAAAATGGGAAATCTTGGTTTTCTAGAATGTTAAATTGGTAAGGAAATTTCCTCACCATTTCCCTCTCATGGCATGATTTTATGTCTAAATTATCCACCCATCAACAATTTATTTTCATTATTATCAAAATTCATTTTATCTTTTTAATTGTTCATCTCGGTCCAAAACATTAAACATACTAGTCATGACTCATGGAGAAATTTAGACATATATTTACATACTTTGGAAAACAAGGTGTCACATTTTTTGTCATATTAAACCACCATGCTCATAGTTTATCTCAAGGAGATATTAAATCCCTTAAATACATAAGGGGCTACAGGCTCTAAGAGAATTTGACCATCCCTTAAATAGTTTGTCACATTTTTGTACTAGGCAGGGATTTTTCTTATCTGACAATAGAGGAACGAAAAAATTCCTATCTAGCTACAGGTTCTAAGATAATTTGGCTCAGGTTCCCCATCAAAGTGGGAAGGTTCACTCTATTGAACATCCCTCATGCCAAAAAATAAGCTTTAGTCCTGAAATAACTATGTGATATATGAACAAGTGAAGCTGCGAGACATTATCCAAGAGGCATTGTGAGATATCACAATAAATATATTTTGTTAATAAACCATTTGTGCATGATTCCAATGATTCAAAGGATATTTTCAGGGGAGCCCTATTCTTTGAAGAGGTATTAAACAGGATTCAAGATGAACTAGGAAAATAAAATTACATAGAGTGGAAGAAGGAAGAAGGAATATAACCAAAGAACAATGAGAACTATTGATGGTCAAGGAAAAGTAGAAAGAAGGGGTTCAAAGAAAACGAATGGAGGTAGCCAAAGAAGAATAAAGGTATAAGAGGGATATGGAGGTAGAAAAAAGTTTCAACCAAAGAGAGAAAAAAAAAAACAAGAAGTTAAACAAGAGGATAAAATCAAAAAACCAAAAAAAAGGAAGAGGAAAAATCTAAGAAGAAAATGCAAGAATACAAGAAAAGAATAGAGTTAGAACAAAAGAAAAAAGAGGAATCAATCCAAAAATCTATTGAAGCTGAAAAAAGGAAAAAAGATGAAGAAGAGAAAAGGAAAAAGGAAAAATCAAGAAAGAGCAAGGAAGAGGAATTAGCAAAAGTTGAAAGACAGAAGAAGAGAAATATGGATGAAGATAAAAACAAAGAGGCAAGCCCTAACACTGTCAAAGTGCTTACACTGGTGAACACACCTATCAATGTTGGTAACCATTTGAGCACAATACCAAGAAATTTTTCACACTTTTCTCAATTGATAGAGTGAGATGATGTTGTGGTAGTTGTAGGTGAATACTATTACAACAAATCAAAGAGCGGAATTGAGAAAAGGTCAACCAAAAGGAAAAGAGTTGAAGACCCTCCAAGCAAACTATCTTCCTACAAGGAGATTTCATGGAAATTGAGACTAGATCCTCAAGTCAATGCCCTAGATAATGTAAACATTCTCAGACCCAACCCGGTTTCAACCTCAATAATTTTTCTTCTTTGTTTAATGCCCAACCCAAATTTATTTGCTGCTGAAATGTAAATTCTTTAAACATAAATTTATAACTAAAACACAATGAATATTTTCTGCAAATACTAAATACGGAAATATGAAACAAACCCAAAAAAATAACACAAGATTTTTGGGAAATGCACCTGGAAAAACCCTGAAGTGAAAACCAGTAAAGAGAGGGATATTTTATTATTTCTTGATCTTAGAGAAAAAATGATCTTTTATAGCAAAATATTTCAACAATAAATACACCAACTTATCTCAATAACCATGCCACCAAAACTCTAAAAAAAATTGTCAAATCTGCTCCTCAAAATGTGTGCTCAGATTTCCATACTATGTACGACAACTACAACAATAAATGTTATATGGAGTGCCTTGAAAATTGTGCCAAAGTTTCTTGTAGGTGACCGTATTGAACTATACAAATTTTTCTATCATAAAGTACCTCGAAAATCATGCCAACAATGATCCTTGATTTTTTTTCTTGTATGTTGTTGTATGGATTGTTTCTCACTATTGTACGATCCAAGAATCCATACTGTATGGACTCATTAATGTTGTAAGTCTTCTCCTCAATTTTCATGCCTAATTTCTCCTTGGGAAGTGTGCCAAACATGTTGCAATCTCTCTCACTTGTTTTTATCTCTCTCTCTTGCTCTCTTCAATGCGCATGAAGAATGAATGATGTCTCAATCCCTAGAATCCCATTTTTGTCCATCTCAATGAAAATGACCTAAAACTAAGATCTAATGGCTGACATTAAATCATAGGCCACTTAGATCTACGGTTGTGATTTAAAGTCACTTTATCACAACTTGAGTCACATAAGTCACCCTTTTCATTTAATATGCTCAAAAAGTCACTTTAACTTTATATCTCATAGAGTTAATGTTATAAGGACCACTTTTGTACATTTCCCCACATTCTAGACATAAAACCTATGTGGGAAAAACTTGTCTGAGGTACAACTTTTAATACTCCCTCTTACCAAGGAAGGTGTTACTCACCACTCCCAACTTATCTCTGAAGAAGGAAAAATTGTCTCTCCACAAAGACTTCGTTAGAATATATTCTACCTGCTCATCTATGGATATGTAATAAATCTCAACTACCCCTCTCTAGATGTAGTCTTAGATGAAGTGATATCTAATCTCAATATGTTCCGACCTATCATAAAAAACCAGATTCTCTAAGATTTTTATACAACTCTAATTGTCACGGTAAATCACCGTAGGCCTAAATTGTTGACCAAATAAACCAACCAACAACTTGTGAAGCCATATGTCCTCACACCTAGCATGAGTGGCTACCATCTGCTCTACGTCAACAAAAACTAGTGCCACTGACTTTTCTTTTTGACTGAACCATGACACAACTACCGAACCCAATTCGAAACAACACCTTGAAATTATTTTCATGTCAACAACACATCCTTCCCAATATGTGTCTATGTAGCATGTCAAACTGACTCCATCCCCTTTCTCATATTCCAAACCATAATCCATAGTACCTTGTAGAAACCCGAGCACATGTTTTTATTCCACCCAATGCACTCTCCTAGGCTCCACCATAAACTAACTGAGAGTGTTGATATAAAAACAAATATCTATACTAGTGTTGACCAAATACATCAAGGATCCTATCAACTAACGATATATCATGGGATCAACCAACTCAGACTCAGAAGAATTAAGCTTCTTCCAGTTTTTAAGAATGGGTGTTGACATAGGCCTACAATCCTCCATCTAAAATCTCTTCAGAATGTCAATTTCATACTTTCCCTGCCCCCCAAAAAATGTCCTAGTTCCTACCAAACCTATAATCCCAAGAAATAATGCATCAACCCAATATCTTTCATCTCAAAATTTGAAGTAAGACTTTGCTTGCAACCAAATATGAGTCTCTCTACCCCTATAATGAAAATATCATCAACATATAGCACAAGATTAAGAGGATCCTTGTCAACCACAAAGTAGTAAATATTGGGATCTACCTCACTCTTCTCAAAACCCATATGATTAAAGTAAGTATCAATCCTAGAGTACCAAGATCTGGGAGCCCACTTTAGTCCATACAATACCTTTTTCAACATGTGCACATGAAATTCTCTCTCATGCACCCCAAATCCCTATGGATTCACAATGTACACTTCCTATTGTATGAGTCCATTCATAAATGTGGTTTTCACATTTATCTGGTGGATCTTCTAGCCCATCTCTATTGCAATGGAGATCAATTCCCTTATCAAAGTATATCTAGAAACTGGTGTGAAGGTATCATGATAATCAACTCCCTCTACCTATGAGAACCCTCTAGCCACAAACTGAGCCTTGTACTTCTCAATGTTTCCATCCAAAACATGCGTGATCTTATATATCCACCTGGAAGTCACCACTAACTTACCCTCATGTCTTGAAACAACCTCCCACACATCATTCTTCATGATGGAATTGTAATCTTCCACCATGGCATCCTTATAGACTTTCTAGTATGATGCATCCTCAAAATTGGAAGGCTCAGACTCACTGATGTTGCTCACCATAGATAAATAGCTATAAAAACTCTCGGGCACCTTATTTCCCTGAAAACCCTCTTAAGTTTCCCCACAGATTCCTTCAAGGTCTCTTGAAGCCATTTTGGCTTCATCTTCCCTGAAGTCATCTCTTGTGGAGGGGGCTCCTCCTCCTCATCCCTATCACCTGAAGAATATGTATCTGAATAATATGCACCTATGGTCATCTTTGAACTAGTCACTTGGGGACCTGTAACCTGTGACCCTATCACCTGTGAACTTGTCACCCCTGAAACTGGTGATCCTGAACTCTGTCATCCTGCACCCTATGGTGAAATCACCTAAAGTTGAGGAGCATGCTACTCCACCTCCTCAAAATCTTGTGACCTCATAAAGTATTTTTACTCCTCAAATCTCACATTGCGCCTCATAATTGTCTTCCTCAAGGAGGGAATGTATATGCGAAAATCCTTTGAGGTTTCATTATGCCCAAAACAAATACCATTTTCTATTGTGGGTTCCATATTTTTCCTCTTCTCTGAAGGGACATGTGAATAAGTTAGTCACCCAAATATCATAAATTTTCCAACCATAGGATTCTTCCTAGAGAAATCCTCCTCATGAGTCTTGTTCTCCAATACTATGTGTGGACTCCCGTTCTGCAGCTACACTGCAGTGTTGCATGCCTCATCCCAAAGAAAGAATGGTATCCCCTGATCATGTAGCATGGATATTGCAGCTCCAAATATGGCCCTATTCTTCCTTTCTGCAACCCCATTCTATTGTGGGTTGTAAGGAACTGCCAACTCTATTTAAATTCCTTCTTTTGTACATAAATCATTGGATTCATTGGAGGTATACTCACCCCTATTTTACGACATCAAAACCTTTATTTGTTTCTTTCTTGGTTCTCCACAAGAGATTTGAACTCTTGGAACCACTTGAATATGTGTCCTTTGGTCTTCATGAAGAAAATCCAGGTCTTCCTGGAGAAGTCATCGATAAATGTAACATATTACTCATATCCACTCAAAGATACAAAAGACAACGAACCATATACATCAGAATGTATCAAATCAAGTATACCTTCTACCCTGTTGTCACTTCTTGGAAAATAATTCTTTGTGTAATTCCTCAGTGCACACCCCTTGCACACATCCTAATGCTTTGTACTGAAATCTAGTACCCCATTAACAATCTATCTCAATACTCTCAGATCCAAATGGTGCAAGTGGGCCATCCTCCTATGCCATAGCTCACATAATCCATTGTTGTTGGTATTGTGTATCAATTCTCTAGCTGGATGAAACATAAGAATGTATAGCTTCTCATGTCTAATCCAAATCACTTTAGCCGAAGTGATATTAGATCCCTTTAGATGGACGATTTGTTAGAAAAACAAGATCGTGGAGTAATAAAATAAAACAAATGCAGAAATAAAACACAAAAGATACACAATACAATATAGACATATATATGTGTGGTTCACCCAATGTGGGCTATGTCCACCAGATAAATTTCCAGGTCCTTCCTTTTTATTATCCATCCAAATGAAGGGATACAACCTAAAACACACCCGTTGTAACTTCCTCTTCTTTATCTCACAATATCCTCTCTAATAATATAATATTCAACATCATCAGGTTCCAAAACCAATATGAGTACCTTCCCATCAGAGAACACCACCTCATACTCCCTATCTTCAATGGTAGAAAATAATATTGGGTTCTTTTTCAAACTTGAAACATACAAGACATATCTCACTAACATGTGAGGTTGTGACTCCCTCTAAAAGGATACAGTCCCAATCCCAATTGCCCTGACTATAGAATCATCACCAAGAACTACCTCAAGATTTACACCCCTCTTAGTAAAATTTGTAAAGATCTCATGCACACCTATCATATTGTGGGAGGCTCCACTATCAATATAACAGACATTGGTAGATGTTGCACTAGTGGAAAGACAAACCAATAAATAAAATTCCTTCTTGAACTTCATCGAAAACTCATCCACTTTCATTGAAGCTGCAACCTATATCCTTTTCTTGTTAGGAAACTGACCTACATAGTGCCCCATATTGCGACATGAAAAGCACTTAACTTTGCTCATGTCATTTTCCCCTTCACCCCTTTGCTTGGCCCCACCCTTAGAACCTTTCTTGGACTTTCTCTTTCTCTTTTTTGCTAGAACAACATTCTCTTCATCATCCCCATCATGTTGGCCTACATTTTTGGAACCATGTATTATTTCCTCTTGAGTAAAATCATCCCACAACCTATCCCAATTGGAAAAATGTTTACATTCTACAATCTCATCAACAAAGACTTTCCATTTCTTGGGAAAACCACCCAAAGAGGTTCTAACCAACTCTGAACCATGTATAGTCTCCCCCAGTGCTTCCAAATAATCTCTCACCCGTGTGATCTTGGTGAGGTATGATGAAAATGTGTCAGTTTTGGTCATCTTGGTGTTTCTCAGTTTTTCCCACAATACCATCTTCTTTTTTTCATTGGAGCTTTGGTAAATCTTGGTTAAATCTTTCCACATGTCAAAGTCATTCTTTTTCCCTATGATATGTGGAATGAGGTGATATTTAATGGAATCTAGGGTTATTCTCTTGGACTTAACATTCTTCTTATTGTATTCATCTAACGATGTTGCTAGTAGGAATGGTAACTACCTTCTCGACAATATCTCACAACTTTGACTCCTCGAGAAACAAAACAATCCTCTCCTTCCATGGACTAAAGTTTTCAGCCCCATTCAACCTATCTTCAACCCTCAAACTTGTATCCATGAGACCTTACTCAACCAACAAATAATCCCAACTCTCTTTTGGTGAAGTATTTCTCCCCCTCTACAAAACCCTTGTGTCTAACTATTTTTTTTCGTTTGTTGTTATGTTTCGCTTCTCAGTCTTTTTGTTGCTCTGATACCATGTAAAAATTCTCAGACCCAACCCGGTTTCAACCTCAATAAATTTTCTTCTTTGTTTAATGTCAAACCCACATTTATTTGTTGCTAAAATGTAAATTCTTTAAATAGAAATTTATAACTAAAACACAATGAATCTTTTCTGTAAATACTAAATGCAGAAATAGGAAACAAACCTAGAAAAATTACACAAGAGTTTTGGGAAATGCCCTTGGAAAACCCCTGAAGGTAAAACTAGTAGAGAGAGGGATATTTTGTTATTTATTGAGCTAAGAGAAAAAAATATCTTTCACAGCAAAATATTCCAACAATAAATACACCAACTTATCTCGATAATTGTGCCACCAAAACTCCTCAAAATTGTTTTGAAACTGCTCCTCAAAATATGTGCTCATATTTTCATGCTATGTACGGTGGCTAAAGAAATAAATGTTGTACAAATTGTCTTGAAAATTGTCCCAAAGTTTCCTATAGGTGATTGTACTGAACTATACAGAATTTTCTAGCAACAAAGTACCTTGAAAATTGTGCCAACACTGCTCCTCGATTTCTATGCTTGTATGATATTGTACGAACTATTTCTCACTATTGTACAATCCATAAATTTGTACTGTACATAATCATTAGTTTTGGAATTCTTCTCCTTGATTTGTGTGCCTCCTTTCTCCTTGGGAAGTGCACCAATTTTTTTTCAATCTCTGTCACTTGTTTTCAGCTCTCTCTTTCTCTCTTCAATGCTCATGAAGAATGAATGGTGTCTCAATCCCTAGAATCCCTTTTTTTCCCATATCAATGAAAATGACCTAAGCCTAATATCTAATGGTTGAGATTAAATCCTAGGCCATCTAGATCTATGGTTGTGATATAAAGTCACTTTATCACAACTTAAGTCACTTAAGTCACCCTTTTCATTTCATATGTTCAAAAAATCACTTTAACTTTATATCTCATAAATTTAATGTTCTAAGGACAACTTTTGGATGTTTCCCCACATGCTAGACACCAAGCCTATGTGGGAAACAATTGTCTGAGGTACAACTTTTAAAAAATAATGCTTCAACCTTGAGTGCATTTGCAAGGAAAAATTCAGTATTTGTCTATGAATTAAGTGTTGCATTAGATCTCTATAAGGAAAAGGTAGCATAGTTGGAAGGGCAACCAAAGTTCTAGAAATATCATTTGGAGGATGACTTTAAGTAGAAAATCAATGAGGCTTAATAGCTGCATAGGTAACTGTTGGCCCTTGGGTATGGAGGTAAGCGAAGAATAAGGAAGAAAAGGTAAAATATGAACTGTGCGGAAGACACAGTGACTATTACTGGGTTGAAGTAAGAAAAAGAGAAGAAAATATGGACCGAAGTAAGAGAAAGAAAGACATTGGACGAGGAGATCGAGGATGACAGATAAGAAAGGAAGATGGATTGTGGACAACTCAACAAGCGGAAAAATCTACCATTGGATGCTTTGGAGCACCGCACGAGAAGGAAGGAAAGACATGCTAGCGAAGCCCTAAAAATGTGGGTCAAGTTGACCTAGGGTTTTAGACACCTAGGGTTTTGACACTTTGGTCTCGACCTAAGGCTGTCGGTGAGCTATTGTAATGTATAAATAGAGGTCTAAAGGAACATGGATGGGTTTTTGGTATTGTTGTTCTAGTTTTTTTATTGGTATGATTGATTATTATTTTGTGAAAGAGAAGTGCTAAGAGTAAGAGCCTTCTGGTATTGTAAGATCTTTAGCTGGGTGCAGAGATCAGTCCTGTAGCTTGGTGCACAGGAAGGAGAGAGACATAGAGGAGAAGAAAGAAGATCTGCTAGTTGAGAGCACAGACAGGAACTGTATGCTTCATATTAATATATTATAAAGCACAGTTCTATGGACGTAGCCCTAGAGAGAGGGTGAACCACGTATATCTTGTGTTGTGTGTGTGATTGATGCTCTGTTCATTGTCATTTGATATACTACTATTTTCATTACTATGTTAGATCTGATAGATAGTTGTGAAGAGTAGATCTAAACTGGTAAGTGATATATAATTGCTGTATTGCTCTTGTATTAGATCCACTTGGTATTCACTTTGGTTGTAGAAATCTCTGTCCTGCAACCCCCCCATAGCTACTTCGGGTGAGACTACATCTACCTCACATGTGTTGCCGAAAGGGCCAGTAGTTAGGGCTTGTTGGTACGCTTCTGGAGCTGAACCCTGGGTCTGCCCTTGTGCCAACAAATAGTTTCATTGCCAGGACAAGAATCTTCTTGAGGGAATGTCAAGGTGGTTTCCATCAAAGAAAAAGATTCAGAAGTGGATAGAAGATCAAGAAAAGGACTTCAATGAAGCCCAGAACAAGAACCCTAATCTTAGTATAGAGGATTGGCTGGAAAGATATATCTTTAATGATATACATGAGATTTTCTTTGGAGGAATCCATAGAGAGTTATACGAGTGGCTAGCTAGGTTAGCAGATACCCAATTTGAGATTAGATCTAGGCCACTTGTGGTTTGGATGTTGGCATTGATCAAGAAGGTCAAGAGAGTTGATAACGCCGTGTCAAGAGAAGTATATCACTGGTTTGATAGTACCATTGAAGGGTATATCATTGAGTTTGTTGCTGACAGAGTAGAATCATATAGCCAAGCAGAGAAATATTTCTTTAAGGGACCTAGAGGTAAATTTTTACGTTTTTAGAAGCTGAAGATCAAGATGCTATTACATGAGAAGAACATCTTGAAGATAAAATAGTCTGCTGGATTAAAGAGCTACTGTTCAAGACCTCAAACGGCGACAACGACATAGAGGCTGGACATACACGCAGTGGGAGAGTGTTCAGAGAAGTTCCTCTTGTGAACCTGTTTAAGCAGAACTATGGGGATGAGGGTTTATACAGTGGAGAAGAGGCAGATCTAAAGATGAAGAGAATTCAGAGTCCACTAGGCTAGAGGAAGGGAAAGCTAAAGAACCTCGCCGGGAGGAGCCAGAAGCTTCAGGAACTACACCGACTATTGAAGTAAGTACTATTACTCCTCCTATTGATTCAACATCATTAAGCAATCAGAGTCACTAGAGCATCCAGAGCACTGTCACTAGTAGCCCAACACATGCTCAGTTAGGAAACCTAGAAATATCCATGGTAGATGAGATGAGGTTACCCACCTTTAGAGGACATGGATTTGAAGATCCTGATCAACACTGGTTTCTATGCGAAGCCGTATGGAGTATTAAGAACATCACCGATGAATCTATCAAATGAGCTCAATTTAGTACTACCCTAAGAGGCTACGCACTGAGCTGGTACATGAAGTTTGTTAAGGGAATTTCCCAGCCTAAACCACTGAATGAGATCAAGAATGCGTTGATTGTTGAGTTCAAGAAACACAAGTCAGAGTCACAGTGCATTACAAAACTAAAAGAAATCAAGCAGAGAATAGATGAAACGGTATGGGAGTTCGATCAAAGATTTAAGACCTTGACAGGCCATTTGAGTTTTCAAATCCCAGATGCGAAGAACAAAGAATGGTTCATTGCTGCTCTCTTACCACACATCATAATTCCTCTGATGCAACAGAAGATTGCTTCACAGGCTGAGGCACTAGAGATCACCATGAAGCTAGAATCAACCCCTATGGGAGAATCCAACTTAGGTATGAGTCAAATCTTGAGTCAGATAACTAGTTTGTCTCTGCAGGTTGAAGATATGAAAAAAGACAAGGGAAAAGACAAGAGAGAGGAAACATGGTGTATCAGATGCAAATTATAAGGCCATGAAAACGAACATTGTCCCCTATTCCATGAATAATTGGCCTCTAGAGCTTTGATCCCCTTGAAGCAAGTTACCCTACCCTGGTGCAAGGTATGTAGAAATAGACATTGCCCTGGTGAGTGCTATTACATGCAAAAATATGTTTAGGCACCCACAAATTTGTATTTCATGTTCTGTAAGTCTGTGGGGCATGATGATAGGGATTGTAGGGCTTATGACCTCATGCACGAAAGATAAGGGATATATAAAAAATTCAAGGTGAAGTACAACAAGAAGGAAACACTACATAGTATAACTCCCTTGGGAGAGGAAACTTCAACCCTCATGGTGGATTTTGAGGAAGAGGAAGAGGAGGAGGTATGGGTCGAGGTCGAGGACAAATAATCTATTATAACTATGCACAACCAAGACACTTGGCAAGGGGCTATCATAACCCTTGTAACACTTGCAACTAATGTAACTCCTTCGAGCATGTTATCGAGGAATGTCCAACATTGTTGGATAAATTTCAGGAGAGACGAGACCTCAGCAGAACCCGCAAATACAATTAATCAAAGAAGAAACTCACGAAGCATAACCTAGTCGCTATTATCACTCGAGGAGGCACTATTACAGGAGAAGACATAATGACCCAAGGAAAGACTACAGAAGAATCAAGAGTCAGGAAAGTTGCATAGAAGAAACAAACTTTTGATGCAAAGAAAGAAAAACAAATGTTCGAGGAGGAAAGAAGAGAATTTAGGGGAGACCAAGGTTCTTCATCGAAGACATGACTAGAAGTAAGAGAATGTGGAATGCCTCTGGCATATGATCAGTCTGCTTCTTCCGGAGCTAGAAAAGAGGCAAGTAAACTTGTCAGTTTCTTGTATATAACACATATTTCATTAAATTTGGAAATATTCAGTGGATCTAGAATTTTAGAACTTTATCTAGATTGAGTTTTTTCAAAAAAGGAATTAGAAAATCATTTAATCCATTACTTTGAATGTATATATTCACCATTTTTTTGTTATAAAGGTATCATTATAAACTCTCATGTATCATTATAATGTATTCCCATTATTATTATTTATATTTTTCTATTGAAATTTAAATGGATCTAGATCACAATAGTGGATCTTGATTTATCTACATCTTAACTTGTGTGTTAAGTAAAAGAATGGATCTAAATAAAAAACAATAGATCTAGAATTTCAAACTAAATTAGCAAGATCGTTTTTTTTCAAATTGTGGAATTAAAAAACTGCTTGGTTCACTACTTTTTGTATATATTCACCATTGTTTTGATAAATTTATCATGATAAACTATATAAAATCAAATTTACATAAACTTGCAGAAACAAATCTAATTCTTAGACTTGGATTCCTTACATTATTTCTATTACTATTATTTATAACTTGTATTAAAAGCTAAGTTGTTTAGTTTTATTTAATGACATTAATAATATTGTCTCTTACTATTATAAACCAATTTAATTATAATTTAATATACTAACTAATGTTGAGTTAGTATACTAGTAGAAGGTTGGCAGAATTTTTAAGTGACCTATATAGAAGCTATTTGATGCCATAATACCAATGTGTTTCTTACTATTATGACAATTTTAATTCTAAACACAGTAAATAATATTGTCTATATTGAGTACAATATTTTATTATATTAGTAGGTTGACAATATTTTATAGTCGACAAAAGAAAATATTATATGTGAGTTACTACGTATTAAGTTTATTGTTTTAGCAATCAAAATCAATTATAAAGTAGAATAACAACATAATTTATTTTTATTATTATTACTTATATTTTCTATTAAAAGCTATGTTGATAAAGGATTACATTATGAATAATAGATTTGTAAGAAATTTCTCACCGTAAATTTATTT
>ML786921.1:335210-352974 GCA_009831015.1 Picea engelmannii | reverse complement strand
AGCTTGAGGCAAAGCTAAAGGGTTGGGACAAAACTGGCTTGGCAATTTGGCAGAGTTCCTTTACTATATTTTTTCCTCCTTTGACTAGTACCCCTACCCCTCCTTTTATAGGTTAGGAAGAGCTAGGGTTTTAGTCGAACTCTTGGCCATGCATGGTGGAGAGTTTCAGTTAACTGACAAAAAGTCCCGAGTCTCGGCAGAAACTTCCCTGATTTTTTGCATTGTTAGGTACTCACGGGCTGTTTTAGGCTAGCCCGCGGATACCCGCGTGCAGTAAGAGGACAGCAAGCGGATGCCCACGCCCAGTAAGAAGTTAGGGCGCGGGTTGCTTGTTTTGAGTGGTTTTTGAGGAGTTACTCAGCATGGCTTTGG
This sequence comes from Picea engelmannii, assembly GCA_009831015.1. Taxonomy (NCBI): domain Eukaryota; kingdom Viridiplantae; phylum Streptophyta; class Pinopsida; order Pinales; family Pinaceae; genus Picea; species Picea engelmannii. Next base: position 352,602 of record ML786921.1, on the reverse strand, counting down.
CTAGGAAGAGGCATGAGTTGGCCTGATGCCAGGTAAACCTGTATGGCGCATTTTAGGGTTATAACAATCCCTTCCCTAAGAGGGACAAGTTTATTCAGAGGAAAGCTAGTAAACCTATGTGGAAGGCTCACCCAGATACCTATGACTATCAATGGAATTTCGACAGAGGAAGACTTTGAGATTATTAAATTTGTTGAAGACAATGGCCCGTTTACCATGCTCATAGGAAAACCTTGGATTGATAGAGAACAAGCCAAACAAAAAGAAGAAGAAGAATTTTTGGAACAAAAGAAGCAAGAGCTAAAAGACTTTATGACTAGAAGGATCATGCACTTGATTGAAGAATAGAAGAGCAGATCAGAGATATTTAATACTAGCAACTCCAATGTCAAGTCTAAGAGAACACTAGAGGATCCACAGAATATTGAGTTACCTATTTTTGATACAGAAGAATTGTTATCCAGGAACCCTAGGAAAGACTTTCAACAGTGCAAAGTAACTAAAACCATAGAATATAAGCATCAGAATGATAAAAGCATTACTGAGATGAAGCTTACTGGGAAGAAGGCTAAAAAGTTAAGAAAGAAAAGGGCTAATACTGTAAGGTTACAAGAGGTTCTAGAAGATACTTCGCAGACAGAAAAACTGCAGAATTCGAGCTTTGCTGAGATATAAGAACAATGACATGGGTCACTTCGCCATGGAAAAGCGATATAGCCGTTGGAAGCCAAAATGTCCATTCAACTGCCACTCTGAACGGGTCGAAAATCAATTATGGGTTACCACTAGATCGTTGGACAGCACCAGAATGGATAGAACAGAGTTAATGAAGGCCCCATATCCATTGCAAGAAGACCATTGCTGAGATTGCCTATTTATCTCATCGTGACATGACTGAAGAAATTTTTTTCCAATTAAGACGTTGAAGCTCATAGAATTAGCAAATGTCTACAGTGATCATCACACCATTGTTATTTATCCCAGTATAGTGCTTAAGACCAGTGTGACCTCGATTATTTTCCTTGAGCATATATGTCCGACGAGCTCAGTGAAGCTAAAGAATCTATAAGAGAAGTAATCTCTAGCCTCAGAACTGAATGAGTAATGTCATAAATAGGGTTTTCTATGGGTTTACAGGCATCATTGATGAGAGGAATGCAAGCCTCCCCATCGACTCCTCAAGCAGGAACATCTCGAGCCGACGCAGAAAGAAGAACTAAGTATAAAGATGACATAACCAATGCAAATTTAGTACCATCCATCCTACCATCTTACCTACCCCCTCTGAGCGGTGTGATTAATCAGGACAACGCCTCTCAAGACTTTGAATACACCCTAATCATTGCTTATCTACCAAAATAAGTACACACCTACCGCGCAGATCAAGACAAGGTTGCACCATTGAAGTTTTGTGAATTCAACCTGGGAGACCGCAAATCTTACAACATACTTGCCCCGCACAAGTACTTAACTAGAAACAAGGGCAAGAATTCCAAGATCATCTCTCAATGATGGATGATGAACTTCGAGCAATCTATGTTTCTCAGCGTCATGAAATTACCGCACTTCGGCAGACACCAAGAGGTGAATGCTTGCGTAAAATTGTTGCTAGCAAGTTACCATGGAGGATACTTGTGGGTAAACCACTGCATAATTTTTGATCCAGTGTTGATCAATAGGATCATCAGGTTTAGTATGCAGGGCCCTGATCCCTAGGATTACTACCTTGGAAAGACCGCGGACCGCGCTCTTTCACAGAGGATTAAAGAAGCTTATGGTAATGTCGAGAAGGGCATGCGAGGCTACAAGGTAGCCTCTATCGAGAGTAGCATAGTGCACCTTGCATTCCAACTGATAGTGGGGAAATTGGTATGTAAAAACATACCAACTCAAGTATCAAGCTTCGTAGTTGACCTCGTAGGAAAATGTGTAGAGGGACTAAAGATGAACTGGGTGAAGTACTTGGTCAACTAGCTCAATATTGACTGGAGAGAAGCCCAGGATCAGGGGCATGAATTCCATTTTAGCTGGCTACTAATACTAATTGATTTTGTTGCATGGGAGCTACCAGAAGGTGCAACCTTCCTGGACCTCGACCCTTTTGAGCCCTTAGCTGTGAATTTCAGTACTTTATGGTACTCGAACGATATGAAAAAACTGTGGAAATCAAATGTTGTTTTTCATACATACTATAACCAATTGAAAGTAACCATAGGGGGTGAACCTCACAAAACCTTGAATACTTTACAAAGGTTTCGACCTCTGATAAATTTCAGCGTGGATCGTCACTTTATATACCTAACCCCACGCACTGATGAACACCAGCAATAGCTTCATTCCTATTATAAGCTGACAGAAGAAGACCTAGAAGAAATCACCAAGGAATGGTCGGTGGACCTCCTTATCTCAATAGATCCAGTAGATATGTCTGACATCAACAGCCCAGAAGCTGCGCAGAATACACCTGGGCCCAATAAGGCAAAGAAAACTAAGAAGATAAAGAAATATGAGGAAATCTAGGATGTCGATAGTAGATTTGTAAGGACGGCTTCCACCACACCCGATCGCAAATGAAGACTTCGAAGAAGTTGAACAAAGGCCAGAGGATGAAGTAGAGATCATAAAGAAAAGAAAGGGTTCAGTTCCAGAACCTTCTTCCAAGAAAAATTTGAAAGCATCCGTGACTAAACTGACGACCACACTCACCCCAAACGACTTCATCTTTCTCCTCATGACTATGAATGAATCCATCGAAGAGATAACAAAAAAACAGGCTGCCAAGAAAGAGTCCATGTACAAAAAAATTTAAATCAATCTCCAAGGAGTAAAGAAATCACTTCAATCAAGTTGTGTAGCTTCCACTGTTCCTCTTCCAGAAGGAACAATAGAAGCAAGAGATGAACCAGTTCAACTCCACAGGATTGCTGACACAGTCGAAGTACACCTTCGAAAAGAAGAAGAAGCAACAACAGAGGCCACCCAGGCCCTAAAGAAATCACATGAGGAAATCATAGAGAAGCTATGAGTTGCACAGCAAGAGAAGGAGGCCATCCAAGTGAAAGTTAACGAAGACAGGGAAAAAATCCAAAAGGAGAAGGAGCAGCTTCTCGCGAAGAAAATCAGGATCGAAGAAGTTGTCAATAGAGAATTTCACTCTGTGACCGGCTTAGAATAGAAGGTCGAAGAACCCTTAGACCATCAAGTGATGAAGCTTGTTAAAGTTATTCAACAACTTCAACAAAGAGTCATGGAATTAGAGCTACAGATCATCCCAAGCACCCGACAAGAAGAGCGCGACCAACGATAAATAACTGCCCAGAGTGTAGTAGAAAGGATTAAAGCACTCACCGAAAAATGAAAGAAATTAAGTAGCAAAAGTGCGCAGATACATGAGAACCTAACCGAGAACCCAGAATTGCATAAATTGGAGTCACAGATCCAAGAAGCAAAGAAGCATGCATATAGACTTCAGATGCAGTTGAAGGCCCTACCAACCATAGAGAAAATGAAGTGATCCCACGAGCAACGCGTCGCACAGTAGCAAATCCAAATGATCCAGAGCAAGGTAATGGAAGTAACTCAGCAACTTCAACCTTTGCAGGATAAGACATGTCATCTATTCTTAGAGATTGAGAACCAAGGAACAGAGCTAGAATAGATCATGACTACATCCAAACAGTGCCTAGAGGGACCAGTCAATAACGCACTCATCCAGGAGTTCGTTGAGAAAGAGGAAACCGTAAAGCAGTAGGTCGAAGAAGCTTGAGCCAAGCTCAAGGAATTCAAAGAAGAATTGATCAGACATGAGTGACTCGGGATGAGTCACATGTGAGTGTTAGGGGCCTGTTGGCCCTTGACCAAGTTTTGAAGAATACTTGGTCATATTTGACTGTTTTTGGGACTCCGATAGCTTGCCAAAGATGGAGCACAACGCGAAGCAGAAATTAAGGAAGCATGACCTATTTTTGGGTCCCTTTTAGGGTTTTGGGTTGATGTAAAGGGAAAGGGATGTCGGCCTGTGGGTTTACCCACATTTAGGCCCACTTTTGTAATGTATAAATAGATAGGCAATGTAGGAAATAAAAAAAGTTGTTTCTTAGTGCACTTGGTGATTACTTAGTGCAAGTTGGCTAGAGTGCTAAAAGTTGGATCTGTGTGATCAAGTATTGTAAGGATTTTTGCATTTTGTGTAAGATATGAGTGCAAGTCCCTGTGAGAGACTGTAGAAGGCTTTGTGCTTAAGTGAAAGGAAGAAGGATCTAGTGAGATGCACAGATCTCCTGTCCTATGCGAAGTAAGGATCATTGAAGCTCTATGTCATAACTGCTTGGCCAAGATAATATAAAGAAGAAGACTTTGTGGATGTAGCCCCAGGGTGAGGGTGAACCACGGTAACCTTGTGTATTGTGCTTTGTGCGTCTATCTAATGTGTTTATCTCCTTCTTGGATAAGTACTTGATGTGATTAAATAAATCTAGTTATTCTATGTTCTTATGATATATGAATGAATGTTAGATCTGGTATATAAGATTCTTAGTGTTTGATCTGGTGAAACCAATCTATCTTGTTGTATCTAAGTGCTAAGCCTGCTTGAATATAAGTATATATTGCGATGCTCTATGCTATCTGTGGAGTGTTGTACATGTTGAATATTGATAGATAAACCATGCTAGATAATTGTTAAGTGCTATAATCACATATTTGTGTCCCAGCTAAGGTTGCAGACATCTGAGTCCTACAACCACCCCTGCCTCTACCACGGGTGAGACTTCATCTACTTCGCAGGTGTTGCCGAAAGGGCTGGTAGTTAGGGTTTTTCTGGTGCTCTCTTGAGCATTGAACCCTGGGTCTTCCCCTCTGCCAACAAAAAGCACAATTTCACCAAAGGAAGTGTGTGTATAGTGTGCAGTGTGCATGGGCCAACATAGCCCTCAGAGCACACAATACACCAAGTGTGTGACTGTGTACAAGAAAATCCACGCACTTATATGAACGATGCATGTATGGATCTTGTCGACCTCTCAACCACTTATGGACTAACCCCCAACATGATTTGACCCTCGTATCTAAGCGAAATCTGAATGGGGGGTTGGTCAAGGACTATAGGGTGCCCTAAAAGGCCCCTTGTTCACACTATGAACCAATTACAATTTTCCATGTATGAATTATATAAATAAGAGCCATGGGTGCACTAAGAAACCAAAATCTTCATAGTATTGTTATGTTGCAAGAATTCTCCCTTGAGAATCCTCTTTTCTCTTTGGAGCCTTCAAGCACCATTGCAATAGGTCATTTCACTCAACTCTTGAGGAAATAGGAATTTTTGTTCTTCACCGTTTTCCATTCCTTCCATTGTATGAAGATCTCTCCATTAGGGAACTCGAGAGCCCTCCCAAGGAGGAAGAGGGGACTCATAAGTCCCTATTTTTCTCTACGGTGTTTTGCCTACTAATCTATTGGTCCATTGGTAGCATTATGTTGGTCATTGGTTTATTTTCATGGTTCTAAGTTTCTCATTCTTTATAACATTTATTTCTTAGTTTTTTTAGTTTTATTTATTTTTTTATACATGTGTTTGGATTTTTTAACACAGTCACAAACTTTTGACTTGTCTAGAAGGCTCATCTAGACATGCAAGTGTTGTTGTTTTGCTCACCCAAGTGACAAAACCAACAAAAAAAATTGGCGACCATACTAGGGATAGGTATCAAATTCCTCCCTATTTGAGCCTAGAGAGCACTTCATTTTGATTTTTTTGTCTTATAGGTACCAAAACTAGCCTAGCTCAACCTGTCAAAGTCAAAATTCAGAGTTGGGGAAGGAGCATTTCAGTTGGAAATTTCTCCCCCGATGCATGACAGGAAGTGCATAGATTTTCATGCCCACATGCATGCATTATGCACACTGTGCATTCCACAAGAATATTTACACTGTGCATTCTATGCATTTTTCACCCACTGTGCAACTGTCGGAGTCATAACCTACGCATATCTCTATTTTTTCAAAATTGTAAGGGTTTTTATGATGATTTGAAGGCCCCTAGCCTTCAAATTTGTGTTTTCGTGCACTTTGTAAAGATAACTACACTCCACTTAGAGTCCTTTCCCATATAAAAGGTTAGCTAACATAGGCACTTAGGGGGTAAAAAGAACCAATATTCTCCTCTTTTTCTTTATTTCCACATGGATGGCTCATTTATCTTGTAAAATTTTAAGTTGAGATTGTTGCTTTCATACATAACTCAATTACATTGGGACTAGAAGCTAACTTTGACACTTAAGTGTGCTCTTCTCTCGCACCCTAGTGTGATCTTGAGAATCAGAAAGGTGGTTAAAGGGGCATTTCATCTCCCTTAACAAAAATATTTAGGAGAGGACAAAGCCCCCCTAGGGTTCCTCTTAGTTTTTTTTGAAATCATCTTAAAGTTTTGTAAGGGCCCATACATTCCCACATGTTGCAAACTTAGAATATTTTATTAAAATTGCTTTCTTATTTTACATCACAATCTAAGGAAGTTTAAAGATTAAAGTAACTGGCCCATACATGCCCACATGCTTGCAATCTAGGATAGTTTCAAATATTTCTTAGTGTAAACAACATTTAGGGAGTTAAAAGTATTTGTAAAGGACCCATATGTCCACATTGATAGTTCTTTAGGGCTTTAAATATTCTGCAAGGATGTACCAATGACACGTAGTAATCTAGGTAAAGAAGATTTGTAAGGACCATAGGAATGTTGGGTATGTGTTATATTCTTTACACGAGGGGGTTTGAGGGGGGGGGGGCGCTAGGGAAATTTTTTTTGCCTCAGGAAACGTGTCTCATTTTTGCCTCGTTTTTCATGTTGCCTTGATTTTCATGTCCATTGTTGGGAATTTTTTCGGCACATGGTTTGTGCCAATGGTTTTCTATTTCGAGTTAAGGAATTAGGGTTGTTGACTAATCTAGGTAATTGGGTTAGGGTTTTGGATGCCTCTCGATACTATATGTATATTGTATTGTAATAAATGTATCACTATGAATGAATAAAGAATATGATGGTTTTCCCAGTTTGGGTTTCCAAGGGAAAAATCTTTTTGTAATGTTTGTATTTTCCATTGTATCTTTTTTGTTCTTTTACTAAAAATATCTTTGCAGTAAATATTGTACAAGGTTAAAATCTACATTTGGTATCATATCTTTGTTGTCTTCAGGGGGATGCCTTTGTGGTCAAGGGTTTGGATTCGGACTGTGATAAGCCTTTTTACAGTGGGAGATCTATGGTATTGATTTTTCAGGTGAAAATAAATGGCAAGCAATTCAAAGATGGAGATCGAAAAGTCTAATGGGAAAATTTTTGAGCTATGGAAGATCAATATGGAAGATTTGTTGGTGCACAGAGATCAGTGGATCGTGGTAGATTTAGGTAGTACACCTACAAGAAATTCAACAGATGATTGGAAAAATTTGGATAAGAAGGAAAAGAGCAAAATCTAACTATGTCTCTCAGATTTAGTATTACTGAATGTGTCAGAGGAAGCTACAACCAAGGATTTATGGGATACATTGGGGAATTTGTATTAGTCTAATTCCATAGTAAATAAACTATTCCTGAGAAAGAAGTTATATAATATTAGGATGAGAGGTGGAGACTCGATGGAAAATTATTTGAACGCCTTTAATATTGTGGTAAGTCAGTTAGTATCTGTTGAGATTAAAATTTCAGATGAAGATAAATGTATCAGTTTACTATGTTCTTTACCAAACTCGTGTGATAGTCTGGTTGTGGCCATAGGTAGTAATACAACTACCTTGAATTTTGATGAAGTGGTCTTGTCGAAGGAGATGAGACAAAAGAATATGGAAGGACAGAGAACAGATGCATTACTTGCAAGAGGATGTTCGCAGAAAATAAATAGATCTAAGTTCTCAAGTGGAATATCTAAGTCTAAGGGTAGATCTAAATATCCTATAAAGTTTGTAAAGGTATGTTGGAGATGTGGAAAAGAAGGGCAATACAAGAAGAAGTGTAGATCTAAAGTTGAGAAAAAAGGGATCTGAATAATCTCCTTCTACAGAAGAAAATCCTCCAAGGAAGAAGGAGGGGATGTGTACTTGGATTCTTCAAGCACACATGAAGATCATGAGGAATGGTTGGTTGAATTAGGTGCATCCTTTCATATGACTCCCCATAGGGAGTGGTTCTATGAATATGAAAGGTATTATGGAGGTAATGTTTTCTTAGGTGATGACTCGACAACTAGAATCACAGATCGAGGAAAAGTAAATTTGAGGCTCATAGATGGAAGGATTGGAACACTTCCTAGTATTCTGCACATCCCAAGTTTGGCCATAAATTTGATTTATGTAAGAAAAATGGATGATGCAGGGATAAAAACAATATTTGAAAAGGAAACCTGCAGGATGGTTCGAGGAGCAATGGTGTTGTTGAAGGGATTTCGGTTTGGAACTCTGTATAAGCTGCAAGGAAGCACTATTAGTGATGGGTGTAATAGTTCCATTGTTTTTTTTTTTTTTTTGACAGAAATGGTTAATGGGGATTTGTATTAATAATAGTGGACATGCCACTGGGTTCGATACATCGATAACTCTTTGCTTGAAAACTGGAAAACTATTGCCTAAAGATCCTAACTCATTACTAAGTTATAGAAATAAAATTATTTCAGCGAGCCTGAACGGCTTCGCGTTATTACATCATTTCTTGCTTGGATTTTTTTTTTCTTTTTGGACACCATTTTCCATTCAATAATTTGGTCCATAGATTGACTTTCCAACGGGTCCAGAGGGTCTTCCGCATCGACTAGGTCTGCCCAGCGTGAGGTCTGGGGTTCTGGTCGGGTGGGCAACTTGGGAGGGGCTTCTACCGGAGCTTCCCCCTTAGCAGGGGGCTTGGTTTTGGCTTCAACTTCTTCTTCGTCTACCGCTTCCTGGGCCTTGCTTTCAATGTGCGGTTCCGATGGTGCCCTCGTCCACCAGGTTGGTCTTTGGTTTTTGGACGGACTTTTTTTCCCGGGTTGTTTTCCACAGCTACGGGCTAAGTTCCCCATTTCAAAGTAGTTCCTACACCTGAAGCTGAGATTCTCATAGTCGAGGATTTGGGTCCTAGAAAATTCCTTGCCTTGAAGAATTATTTCAGCTGGGAAACCTTTGGAGAAATCCATTTCAACACAAATTCGAGCGAAGGTGGAGTGGGTTGGCTTTGAGTCTGGACTTCTACAGAGGAACTTGTCGAGGCCATTGCCAATCACTTTAAGAGACTCATCCCCCCAGAAATGCAGGGGAAAGTATGGAAGTCTCACCCAGACTGGAGCTGAGGAGATACAGTTTGTGGATGGATGGAAGAAAGGGGTCCATGGTTGCATGGATAGGCCTGCTCTACCCCAGAACCACGGCCCGATGTTAAACACTTTGTCTCTGTCGCTTGTAGATTCGAAAACTGCTATAAAAAAAACCTTTGCACAAGAGAAGGTGATGACTTCTCCCTCTAAAAGAGGGTACCATTCAGAAGAGATCCATGCGAGAAGATCCGGCAGATTAGGCCAATGATTGTTAAACCTGCATATTAGTGTGTGCTTGCTGTAATGACATGCATGAGTTAGGGCTTCCTTTGGCATTTGAACTGAGACTGCAGGAGCTTCTGGAACTGGTACATGCAGCCCGGCTGGTCGACCTTGACGAGAGGTAGCCTCAGGGCCCGTTGCATGCATACCAGAGGGAAATCTATGGCAAGATGCCACCTCTTTAAAGGAGGGGGTTGGAACTAGCGAGATCTCATCTGCCGGAGCACCAGGGGTCATTCTTGCATTAGAGTGCAGCCCGGAAGAGATAGTCGTGGCCAAGGAAGGGAGGCCAGCATCCACCACCACGGCCGCACCAAGAGGGACGCCTCTTTGCTTTGATGACGGCGTGGATGAAGATCCTGGGGGAGCGCAACCATGAAGGGGAGCCGAGATTGAAGGGGCCACCGCCGCATCAACACCAGGAGGGCCACCTTTCTTCTGAGCAGAGGGCGAGGGAGACGCCATTGAGCCTACGGAGCTTGTTGTAGCTTTGGTGGAGGGAGGAGGGGGCAGGAGGGCCACAGGGCCGACGGCTTGCGGGAGGTCCAAGAGCGCAGGAGCGTGTGACCTAATCTCTCGCGAGTAAACACAAGATGGGAACACAATTGTTATCCAACAATACTGTAATAGTTCCATTGTTACTGATATTGGAGTTGAAGAATAAAGAACTCCTACAGTATCTGGAGAAACGTTTATGATGTGGCATCAAAGACTGGGGCATATCGGAGAGAAGGGTCTTCGACTACTACACGGTAAAGGTATGGTTGAAGGTATGCCTAACTGCTCTCTAAATTTTTATTTCTGTGAACATTGTGTATATGAAAAGAAAAATCGGGTAAGATTCCCTTCTGGTGCAACGAGGGAAGAATGAATTTCATAGCTAGTTCACAATGATGTTTTTGGACCTGTATTGGTCCCATCATTGGGAAAATTTGTGTACTATGTGTTATCACTAAAATTTCGTCCAACATCACAAGCAAATGATTACAGAAATATAGCAATGCCAAACAACTATTAGTTCACCTGCAACACCAAAATGCATTTCCAAAAGGCAAAAACTATACAATTGGGAAATAATTGACATGTGCAAGCTCACTAAAGGAAGTGTGTGCACAATGTGTGGGCCAAAGAAGCCTGTAGAGCACACAATGCGCCATATGTGTGATTGTGTATGAGAAAATCCATGCATTCCTGTGAACGATGCATTTATGGTTCTTAGAGCCCCCCAAACCACTTAGGACCAGTTCCCAACTTGATTTGACCTCATATTTGAGCACAATATGAATGGGGGGTTGGTCAAGGACCAAAAGGTGCCCTAAAGAACCCCTTGTTCACACTAAGAACTAGTTGAATATTACCTTGAAGAAATGTTATAAATAGAGGCCATGGGTGCACTAAGAAATTAAGATTTTCATAGTATTGTTATGATACCTCAATCCTCCCTTGAGAATCCTCTTTTCTCCTTGGAGAATTCTAGCAACATTCCAATAGGCCATTCCACTCACCTCTTGAGGGAATAGGCATTGATTTCTTCATCATTTTCTTTCTTTCCTACCATTATAAGAATAGCTCTCCATTAGAGAACTCAAGATCCCTCCCAAGGAGGAAGAGGGGACTCATAAGTACTCATTTCTCTACGGTGTTTTTCCAACTAATATAGTGATCCATTCATGGCATAATCTTGGTCATTGGTTCATTGTTTATGGTTCTAAACCTTTCTTATGCATTCTAGTTTTATTTCCTTAGTTGTTTTTAGTTTGTTTAGTTGTTTACTTCATCTGTTTGTCTTTTTTAATCCATGCATTAACCTCTTTATTTTCTAGTCGACCCAACTAGGCATGCAAGTGCCCTTGTTTTGCTCACCCAAGTGACGAAACAAACACAGTAGATTTGTGACCATACTAGGGAAAGGTATCAATTTCCACCCTATTTGGGCTTAGAGAGCACTTATTTTTTATCCATTTGTCTTGCATGTACCAAAACCATCCTAGCCTTACCTGTCAAGAGCCAATTTTTGAGTTGTAGGAGGAGAATTGCACTCAAAATTACCCCCCCCGATGCGTATCAGAATGTGCGTGAATATTTCAGCCCACAGATGCACACTATGTGCCCAAAAGGATTTTGTTCTCTGCGCACTATGCGCCCACTACACCTTTGTCTGAACTGTAACCCACACACATTTCTAGAGTTTCAAAATTGTAAGGATTTTTGTGATAATTTGAAGGCCCCTAGCCTTCAAATTCTTGCTTTCATGCAAATTTTAAATGCACTCCACTTAGAATCCTTTCCCATATGAAAGGTTAGCTAAAATATAGAAACTTAGGGTGTAAAAAGAACCATATATTCTCCTCTTTTTCTTTAGTTTCCACATGCAAGGTTTGTTTGGTTTGTAAAAAATAAGTTGAGATCGTTTTCTTTCACATATAAAAACACTTGTATTGGGACTAGAAATCAACTTTGATCATTGAGTATTCTCTTATCTCACACCATAGAGAGATCTTGAGAATCAGAAAGGTGGTTAAGGGGACATTTCATCTCCCTTAAAAAAAATATTTAGGAGAGGACAAAATCCCCCCTAGGGCCCCTCTTAGTTTCTTTTTGAAATCATATTAAATTTGCAAGGGCCCATACATGCCCACCTGTTGCAAAATTAGGATAGTTTCTTGAAATTGATTCCTTAGTTTACATCACTAGGAGAGTTTAAAGATCAAAGTAACGGGCCCATACATGCCCACATGCTTGCAATCTAGGATAGTTTTTTAATCTTTCTTAGTGTAAAAAACATTCGGGAGTTTAAAGGATTAGTAAGGACCCATATGTCAACATGCCAGTTCTTTAGGGATTTTAAAATTCCACAAGGTTTTACCAATGACACTTAGTAAGATAGGTAACAAATATTTTCAAGGACCACAAGAAGTCCACATGTTGCAAATTCACACCTAACTTATTAAAGTTTGGCACATTTTATCACTTGCTCACACACAAAGTCACTCCTCACTCACATAATTTCCATCTTGAATTGTGGAGGTTGAAGTAGGTTTTTTCCAAAGGAATTCCAAAATGTCCCACTATTTCTTGAATAAATTATCCACACCCACTTAATTCCAACAGGATTGGTTCACACCGCCAATCTCTCAACCCACCACATATAAAAAGTTTCTAAAAACTCACTAAGTTTTCCTCCACAGGAGGTGCCAAAATGAATTTTTTAGTCTAGGTAGGATCTCAGGGGCAGGCATCCAAATAACCCCATGTTATCTGGTTCTCACATTTTCAAACATTAGAAGTTGACAAATAGGGAACTTTAAAATTCTCCAAGTCAAGTATTCCTACACCATAAGGCAGGGAGATACCCATGAAGGGTTGAAGGTCGAGGTTCGGTTGTTCTATTTGTCCCACCTTGAGGCACCCAACTCTTGGAAGGGATCCAGCCCGTGACCCATTTCTGAGGCCAAAAATCTAAATGTTGCACTTTGACCGAGGTAGCTAGTGGCCAAATTTAGGACATCTACCCAGGTGGAAATTGTGGGTTTCAATTGCACCTTGATCAGATTTTGTGAGGCTATTGGGAAATATCGCCATCTCTTTCGGGATATGCACCCTCTACCCCTCATTATAACTAATTATTTCATCCTTCACTAGTTCCTCTTCCAGTGGCTTTAGGCCCCACTGTTGAGTGCACTTGGAAGGTCCAGTTCTATTTGAGAGGAAGGACGCTACATATTTTAGGACAGGAGCATTTGTTTTAGTTGTTCTCCCATGTGGAAAAAATACACCTACCCACATGTATGCTTATTTATAGTTGATTTGTGTATGATGCTCATTTGATTACACGCAATTGTGAGTTATATTGTGAAGGTCCAAATTATGAAAACTCTCTTGTTCATTTATTTCTCTCATCACCATTTTCACACTTTCACTTTTTCTATTCGGACATCATAGGGGACCCACAGAATCCCCATCGTTCTCGACACTTCATAATATCCCTCCTATTTTAGGAGGTGTTCCTAGTCTTTTCAACTCACTGAATCAACCATCTCACACCCCTATGAGCGCCACCATTTTGGGATCAACTTTGCTTGGTTCCGCTCTACTTGGGTCTGATTCCCAAGTCCATTCATCCACTAGCTCTCCTTCATAAGGAGGCAGGGGGAAAACTTATTCTCAAGGGAGAAGTACAACCCCACCAAATCCCCCTCAAGGGTTAGGTCCACTACCTTCTCACACCATGGCTAGAACTAATCCTCCACTAACACCCCCCATGCCATACTTGGCATCTCTCAACATTCTTCATTTGAGTAAAATCATGAATGATCCTATTTTACATGACCTCACATGGCCCAATATGCATACAAAGCTACCTTCAGATATTCCAAAATTTGAAGGAAAACTGGGGGAAGATCCTGCCAATCATGTCATGACCTTCCACTTATGGTTCTCTTCAAACAACATCATGGATGACTCCATCCGCTTAAGGTTATTTCAACGAAAACTCATTGGTCCATCAACCAAATGGTATGTGGACGAAAAATCAAGGTCCCGCGTGACTTTTGAATCCTTGGCTAAAGCCTTTTTGGCCTTTTTTCAACTACCAGTTTCATCATGACACTGGTTTAGAATTGCACTCTGAGTGCAAACAAACCTAAACTATGTGACGTAGTTTATGTAAAGAAGAAACCACCAAAGAACAATGTATCGATTGGTTTCTAAAATCACTTAACTCTATACTTGCCAAAGATGTGGCATCCACCTTCCCCCAATATAAAGAGGAATCCATCAGCAAGGCTCAACAGTTAGACTTTATTTATTCTCAGTCAGGTTACTTATACACAATATTACATGATGCACCCAGACCTGTACCATTTGGCCAAGACAAAACTGGCATGTCTCACACTGTGGATGGGTTGATTGGTACGACGACACACCACAACCTATACATCCAACCACCACCTATGCACGGTACACCCCAATATCTGTCAATATATGGAGGGCCATCTTATTACCCTCCCCCCCCTTACCAACAATCATATCATGTTTATCCCCCTCCACCCATGAGTGTACCCTCGCCAGCACCCATCATACGCTTGACTTCTCAACCAAGTTCAGGTTCCCCTTCTACCTTAGCATATAACATAGGAACTATTGAAAGTGCTTCGCCTTCCTATGCACCCTACAGATCATTGCCACACAACAATCTATATTTTCTATTTCTTGGTCCTCTACAGCCGGTTGCTCCTCCATATTGACAACCACACGTTGGCGTTAACTTCATTCAGTCCTATGCCACTAAACAAATTCATAATTTTGAATAGTTGAATACAGAAAATACAACCCATCAATCAAATAATGCCAAGAAGAAAGTAAAAACCCCAAAACAAAAATAACCCAGGACTAGGGGGGAATAACCCCCAACAAAACCAACCTGTTGGGGGAAACATGAATTAGGGTAACCAGAACCCCCAAGGGGACAATAAAAACAAAATCCAAGGGAGGAACAACAACAAAAACCTTCGAACAAACTTCCGTTGTGCTCTTTGCGGTGAGCAGGACATTACACTCACCATTTCCCCCAAATTTTTGACTTCAAACGGATGAAAGAATCCATGAATGTGTCGTGTCCTCTAGCATCGCCTACCCCTCAATAGGCCCCACAACAGTATTTTCAACAACCACCCATGGCCATTTTGCAAAACCTTATTCCACACCAAGGTGTGATGAATACCCAACAGGAGGTACATCCTACCCCAACACAAATGGGACAGTATAGAAACCTAGGGCCCATCCACCCTAAAAATATGGCTCCTCACTAGCGAAGAAGAAATTCTTCTGCAAATGCATGGTTTTCAATGCATCACACCCCCTGAATCTACTCCCACCACTTCAGAAGAAGCTCCAGCTACATCCAGATAACCCTCGATGATTTCATTCCCTAACACCAAACCCCCCATTCGTATCCCTCACATTCCATTACGATGGAATGTCAACAACTCTCAAACTAGGGAAACACACAATTATAGTCTATTCGATGACTTGGCACAATATCCTACAGCCATGCCTGTATTGGAGGTCCTCCAAACCTATCCAACTCAATGGAAATCATTACTTTCCTCCTTGGGGGAAGTCGACCCAGCTGATACTAGACTCATCACATTTGATCTAGATAGCAGAGAACCACGTCTCCATGCTCTGGTAGCTTTCCAGATACCAATCAAGATTTGGAACATCACAGTTCAATGTTGTATCATTGATGAAAGTGCATCCACATGCATCATGTCCAAAAATGTATGGAAAAAACTTGTCTCCCCTAAGATTATACCATCTTCCATCACATTAAGAGGCTATGATGGTCGACCATCCTCCCCTAAAGGGCTCTTTCAAAATGTCCATGTCGAACTCGGGGGAAAACCATCCTAATCGAAATTGAGGTTATCGACACCCCGCTCGATTACAATATCTTGTTTGGACATAGCTACATGTACACTATGAAGGCATTGGCCTCTTCTATGTTTCGAACGATGATGCTCCCCCACAACAGAAAAATCGTCACCATCTCCCATCACATATCATGAGCCTAACTATTCCTCCAACATCGATAACATATTACCTCTTGTCTGCACCAGCTCAGATGCTTATTCACTCATTGATATGGGCCCTGGAATTTTCAAGGACCCATCCTTGTTGGGGGCATACCATGGAGCACCACCTCTCATACACCCTTCAGCCCAAGTGTGTGTCATATCTTCTAATGGAATTGACACCAAAGACACCATTCCTCCCACTGAGGCCTCTCCACACCTCAATGTCTGTAATGATCCCAAGCCATTATGCAAGGATCATCACTGTTTTGGTGTCCTTTTAAAAACTTTTTCCTGGT
Organism: Picea engelmannii; assembly: GCA_009831015.1. Lineage (NCBI taxonomy): Eukaryota > Viridiplantae > Streptophyta > Pinopsida > Pinales > Pinaceae > Picea > Picea engelmannii. The sequence goes on along the minus strand of ML786921.1, from coordinate 336,168 downwards.
TGTGGTATTTCGTCAAATAGTTTGTTGATCTATTTGTTTAGATGTGTTTATATGTGTGTATGCAGCAAATAACAGAAAGAGATAACCATGGAACATACCTCAACCATATTCAATAAGATAGATAAGCCAAAACATCTCAAATCTTCTTTATTCATAAAATAGAAGAATCTGCTGGAATGGAGATGTCGATCTGGAATGCTCAACAAATGGCCAAGATGATAGACAATAGATAACAAGTATGAGATTCTACAAAATTCTCCCGCTAATACAAAACAAGCCTCCAAAGGCTGGATAAGAGATGAAGACCAATGCCAAGTGCCAAACCCCTCAAGCTAGAAGATTCCACGCTCTGCTGGATAACTGAAGCTCATCAACAATTTGGCCCTGGTGCCAAAGATGTCCAATCATCCCAAGAAAGGTATCAAACAGTAGATCAGGTGATGATAAGAACAACCCAGGTGCCCGAATCTCCAAGATCCCTCTCAATCTCTGTAGATCTGAACTCCTCCACTGAATGGAGCACCCCACTGGATACCTGAAACCCTAGATAATTCGGCCAAGGTGAATGAACCCTCCAAATCTCCTGAAACTTTTCAAAATGATAGATTAGGACATTGTAATGAGAACCCAAGTGCTCAAATAATCAAAACGCTTGCTAGATCCTTAGATCTAGCTGCTCTCCAAATGATGGTGTGCCCTCCTCTTGGGAAAACACCCCACTCTCATTACAAATCTATCCTCCACTGAAAGACTCTGAAAAACCACCAAGAATGATGCCAAGACACCTGCAAAGGAAACCCAATACTTGGAATTCCCGGAATCCCTTCTCCTTAGCTAGGACGAATCCCTCCTCAATGAATGGTGTGCCCCCCTTGCTGGAAACCCCCAACTGGTGCGCCCTCTCTCTATCTGCACAAGCAACTGATGTGGAATCCTCCTGCAACTGAGTAGATCTGGA
>ML786921.1:292457-331558 GCA_009831015.1 Picea engelmannii | reverse complement strand
TAAGATGACATCATCATTATGGGAAAGGGACATATTCATGTATTACATTAACTGAAAGAGAAATATACAACCTGAGCCTTGATGTCGTAGATCTCCTTTCAATGGCTCCTAGCTCTGACACACACACTTGCTCATGCATGAAGTTCAACCACATATGATTACTTGTTGTCTCTTACTGCTGTAGCTTCAAACCTCCATACAGTCTTGCACCAGTTCTCCAATCAATCTCTTAGCTAGCTTGCTTCTTCTTATTCTTCTTAACCTTAACCCTTTCCATAAGTAATCTCCTCAATATATAGGAGAAGATTGATTAGTTACTTGGATAGGGAATGATCCCAAGATATCTGGAAAGTCAGTATTTTGCCAACCATTCGAACTCCAACTCACCCTTCTAGAAGATTCCTTCTAGAAGGATTGAGAACTTATTCATTTTCTTCCTTCAGAAACATGTCCGCACCCTAACCATTGACACAGTGCGGAAAGTTTGCAGTCAAGCTGAATGCAACCTGCGGAAATGAAGGGTTTTCACAGGAGAGTATATATGCAGCCTGCGGACTATTTTCAAAATATGATTCTTGAGAAAATGACAAGTGTAACCTTCTTCAGGAAAAAGTTCTTAATAAAGAGTTTGATCTTCCATTATCATGAAATAATCATAATATCATATCGATAACCAAAAATGTGGATAACAGCCTGAAACCCTAGATAATTCGGCCAAGGTGAATGAACCCTCCAAATCTCCTAAAACACTTCAAACTGATAGATCAGGACGTTGTAATGAGAACCCAAGTGCTCAAATCATCAAAACGCTTTCTAGATCCTTAGATCTAGCTGCTCTCCAAATGATGGTGCGCCCTCCTCTTGGGAAAACGCCCCACTCTCAATACAAATCGATCCTCCACTGAAAGACTCCGGAAAACCACCAAGAATGATGCCAAGACACCTTCAGAGGAAACCCAATACTTGTAATTCCTGGAATCCCTTCTCCTTAGCTAGGACGAATCCCTCCTCAATGAATGGTGCACCCCCCTTGCTGGAAACCCCCAACTGGTGTGCCCTCTCTCTATCTGCACAAGCAACTGATGTGGAATCCTCCTGCAACTGAGTATATCTGGAACTAGAATGGTGTGGGAGCGTATTGCAGCTCCGAGACCAGGCTTGGGACAAGATAGGTGGAATCTTTCACCACCGAATCGTCCTCTAGGGTTTGTTAAGTCAAAACCCTCAAAACCCCCAATGTTGGGCTCACTATCTAGAAGCCAGAAATCAAAATAAGATCATACATGAATGAATGAGAAGAGGCCCTTTCCTTTCCTTTATACTTTTGGCTCACCTTGTCCCTCCAAAGTGACTTTCATTTTATTAATATTTAATTAATTAATTAAATCACTTTAATTAATTAATTAACCTTTTTACCTTTGAGAAGCTCCTTATCTCTCCTTGTGGCTTCCCTAGCCACTGAAAGTCACTTCTAGCCATCCCATCCTGTAGTGTTTCTCCTCTCGATTCCAATGAGCTATTACACCGAGAGGGTCCTCCAAGTAATGTGCCCAAAATGACCTCTTCAGTGAATACCATTGACTTATGGCTCAAAATAGTCAAAATCATGGAAATCATCGGAATGCAACGAAACCAAAGCCAACCTGTGCAGAATGGCTCATAATGATGGAATATGATCATCAATGTAAGTTAGACCCCACAGTGCCTCTCAAATACCCATGTACTCGCTATAACCTCGATCTGGCTACTCTGGTCATCATAACCCTCTACGCTGTGATGATGTCCCAAAGTGGGGACATCACAATGTCCTACCAGTTGAAGAACGTCTACCTCATCCATTACATGAGAACCCTACTACACCACTTATCCCTGATTTCCCCCTCCCCTAGGGGAAAATCCCAGTTTTGGAGACAATCCCCCAAACCATCACCCAAATTCCCTTCTTCTACCCCCCACTAGGAGTAAAATATTTTTAGGTAGTTGCGATGATTACCCTTCCCAACATGGTGCTCATCCTCCCTATATGGTATCTACACCCACCTGTGATGGTTCCTCAACCGTATCTCCCTCCTCAGTCAGAGGGAATCCCGATGGAGATTCCAGTACTAACTTCAACCACGCCCCCCTCACCCCTAATTTCCAGTACCATTGCTACAGCTAGGGCCAAACAAAATAATAAATAACCCACTACTCCACTTCCTCCCTGACTTCAACCTCCTTGAGCACTCTATGAAAGAGAGGGACACCCCACTAATAGATTCCCTTCTCTTCCTGAATTACACAATCTAATTCAACTCCCTTGATAACCCACATCACTCACCGCTTCACCAAGAACATCTAGTACTACCACAATGTCCCCCACTACTGAAAGTAAAGGGCTGTGAACCAAATTCTCTTGTGCCATATGTTCAGAGTATGGCCACTACACTCATCATTTCACACCTCTACCTCAGTTTCGCTAGACACTAACAATAGTACGCCAAACCTTTCATCAAGATCCCTCTCCACAACCACTTTTGGGTACACACGTCGCTGACATTCATTATGTCTCTACCTCAGTCCCCGAATGGATGATATTCCCTTGCACTCTCTATGACACAGTTTCTCATTTCACATACCAATTTCCTTTGATTGTTGAATACTGGCGTCGTCAAATAACCATTATTCAAACTCATTCGACCACATTACCTCATGTGATGCAAGTTACTCCCCTAACTCTTCTCCAAATACTATCCATATATCCTCCCCTGAGCCTGAGTCACTTTCCACCCTTCCATGGTTCATATATAGACTGTCTGAGGATGTTCCCATGAACCCTCCCAATTCTTTGGTAAATGTCCCACAAGAAATATTACCCCTACAGGTTGGAAGATTGGTTTTTGTCATTGATTTCAACCCTAGTCATGGGTTTTGGACCACAATATTGATGAAGGTATTTGGACATGAAGGAAAATTCACATGCAGATACAACACCCATGGATGGATAATATACATCATGTTGTTTCTAGTGGTATGTGGCACATTGCGTGGATCCTCATGGTTGAGGAGAAATGAATTTTTGAAGATGGCAAAGTGAATTGAAGAAGGAAGTACATGTAGGCCATGAAGATAATTAAAGAAAAGAATTACAAAATAAGAAAGTGTTAGGTCGGCCCTAATGTTAAAAGAAAGTGGCATAAATGGTATAAATAAAGGTATTTGGACATGAAGAAAAATGCACATGAAGATACAACACCCATGGATGGATAGTATACATCATGTTGTTTCTAGTGGTATGTGGCACGTCACATGGATCCTCGTGGTTGAGGAGAAATGAATTTTTGAAGATGACAAAGTGAATTGAAGAAGGAAGTACATGTAGGCCCTAAGAATAATTAAAGAAAAGAATTACAAAATAAGAAAGTGTTAGGTCAAACCTAATGTTAAAAGGAAGTGACATAAATGGTATAAATAAAAATCATTATATATTCATTTGATACAAGTCAAATTTCAGAGGTAATAAGAAGAAAATAAGGCCGTATTTCAAGGGAGGATGAAGTCTTTTGGTGATGTGTTCTAAGGTATGTTATTTTCAGGTCATCTTACCAGTTTTTCTATAACCCTTTTTCTAGAACAATTCAGATGGTGAAATCGCTATGGTATTGAGAAGACATATCACGGTACCTCTGGTAAAAAATTCATCTCTTGATTCGCTATAATTATGGATATACACTCTGTGGAAGATAGGGTTTGTGACCAGTCCTTAAGCTAGTCAATAAACAAGTGTTCCGGATAAAACAGTCATAACTTCTTCATCGAGAATTCAAATGAAGTGGGACGAATTTCATTGGAAATGGTACAGACTGTAGTTTCTTGTGTGTGAGTTTTAGAATCGGATGTTAATTATTAAGCATGTGGCATTCTGTGAAAGTTCACTCTCCTGAATAGACCATAATTGAATAAAGTCTGCCATTCTTTCTATAACCTCTTTTTGGGGAGGATTCAAGGAGTGAAAATTGGAGGAATTTCAGAGAATACATTGAGTAATATTATCTACAGTATCAGAGTACTCCAATAATTGAAGAATTTCATAAATTGAAGAAGTCTCAAAAAGCATTATCAGGTTCTATGTGATGATTAGTTGATGGTGATGATTTAATGTAAAGTTTTATTATCTCTCATATATTCTTGGGTGGAAGGAAGGGGCAAGGATGGAGAGTTCAACTCTCTCTTGATATTGGAGGATTGTATCTTCCTCTTGGAGGTTTATCCCTCTCTTTACATTTGGTAGTTGTAGCTACCTTTGGAAGTCATTACTTCCCTTGAACAATTGTTACCCATGATTTTGGTTATCATGATGATGTATTAATGATGGTGTACTCAGGCTCTTCATAAGAACTTTCTCCTGAGAAAAGTTACTATCTTCTCTTTCCAGAAATATTATTTTTTAGGGAGGTTCGCAGGCTACTAGTATATTTTCCTGAGAGAATGTATGATTCTTGCAGGCTGCCTTAAGCCAGGGTGTGAGAAGTTCGCACTGTGTTGAATTGATAGGGTGCGAACTCTTTCTAAAGAAAGGAAAAAGATGAATTCTCGAAGCTTCTAGAAGGTAATCTTCTAGAAGGATGAGATGGAATTCGAATGGTTATCCTAGTACTGGATTCCCTGATATTTTGGGATCATTCTTATCTAAGTAATTAATTCATTCTCTCCTATATATTGAATGAATTCTCATGGAAAAGGTTAAGAAAGAAGGAGAAGCAGACAAGGTTAAGCAAGACATTGGAGAATTGGTGAAAGATTGTGTGAAGGACTGAAGCCACAGCAGCTAGGAAACTCTAGCAAGTTTATCAAAGGTGGTTGATCTTCTTCATGCAAGTGAGAAAATGTGTGTGTCAGAGCCAAGGGCCATCGAAAGGAAGTTTGCGACATCAAGGCTCAGGTTGTAATCTTTACTATCCATTAATATGATACAGTAATATGTCCCTTTCCCATAAAGCTAGTTCCACTTTATTGTATAACTCCTTGATCATATACATAGATTGAATGTTGAATAGATTGTACTTTCTTCACTTTGGTTGGTTTGTATTGTTTTGGTCTTGACTGTACGAGAGCACTGGAGCAAAGCAGGAGCTACAAAGACCAAAGAAAGCGATTATAAGGTATGTAAATTGTTCTTGCCTCCTAATTCATTCAATAGTAAAAATCTAGGGAAAGAGTATTATTAGGTCATGATTTTTTCTAGATCCAGGTGGATCTAGGGAGATCGGTTTGTGTCCGCACTTACGGATTTATTCAATAACAAAATTGGTGACTCCACTGGGGAATCATCCCATTTTCTTTGTGGATTTTTGTATTTTTCTGTGACCATTTGCTCTGGCTCTACTTTTCTCCTGTCCTATCAGTCTCTGAGTCTTTAGGATATCCTGATAGACCTTCTGGGTCCAGAAGCCTTTGTCAATTTTGCTTTAATTTTCAAATTTTTTATTATGTTCAGGAATTCTCGCACTGCACTTCATTGCAGTCTGCGAGAATTGGTAAGGTTCGCACCTTGCTTATAGGTTTCAGTGCGAGGTTTTCGCACCCTGCTCAAGGGTCACCTGCAAGAATCAGTGATTCTCACACTATGTAACATTGCCTGCCTGCGAACACTATTTTTCAAAATTTTGAATTTAAATTTTGGTATTTCCAACTGCCCAGATCAGTTTGATTGCCTCTTATGAGTTTCTTGGACCTTTGATTGGTATATTTCTTGTCTTTTTTTGTGTGCATGAACAGTCTTAGGGTTTCAAGGATTTTCTTGTCATTTGTGACTTGACTTTCGTTTCTTGGCTTTTCTTGGTAAAACCATTCTCTCTGACTTCATATTCTGAGTGTGTTTGATTCGTTGAGAACCAGTGATTGGTTGAAAGTTGAGTACTTGGTTTTTCTCTTTTGCTTATTGGCTTGAAAGATCAGTTTCTTGTGTAATTGAGAAGACTACTTTGGTTTTCTCTTTATTTTTTCTTTCATTGAAAGAGTTGATTGGGTTGGTCATTGTTTGATTCTTTGCGTGTTTACTTTCTGTATTCTCATTGGCATAGTGAGGATCCTTTTTGAAAAGTCAATAAAAGGTTTTTTCTTTCAAAAATTCTTTTCATTTTAGAAAACTTGGAAAATCAAATTATTGAGATTGTTGAAGTATTTGAAAAAGATACATAGAGCATTGTCATTTGATAAATGATTGTTTGTGTTGGAATTTGAAAGGAAATTTTTCATTATAGTACAGGGTTGATCTGGAAAACTTTCTCTCTCTCCCATACATAGGATTCATTGAACGAAAAGTGATATATTTCATTCTCATCCTTGCATTGTTTGGGTCAGAGTCATACAACATAAGTTTCATTTCCGTTACCTTTGAGTAAACAACAGCTCTTAAGAACATTGCGTAATCATAAAATTTATCTAGTAACTCTTTTCTAGGGCTCTTTTACACCAACATTTAGCTAGGCTAGCGCTTTGGAGTAGGAAGAGAGCTACACTGTCCAAAAGAACAAAACACACAATAGCATCTTGTGTTAGGGAGTGTTAAATTCCATTTGCAACATCTTTTCCTGGGAAGCCCTTCTCACACAAGGGTCAAACATTAGGTCGCATTGATATCAGTAGAGTTACTCACCCTAATTTGTTGGTGTCAGTGTAGAGATTGCACATATTACAGGGATCACTCAGAGGTATACCCACAATGCTGAGTGGAAGCCTTTTAAGTTGATTTCAGGCTAGATACCCTACCCTTGTGTGTGGATCGTACTGTCGACTGTTCCCCCAGGCTTTATTGTTGTTGGTTGTGACCTTAGTGGCCTATCTCTCTAGGTTCTTACCCGAGGTGACTGTGGAGGGGAAATTCTTCACGGTACCTGGAATTGACGTTGACCAAACTCACTCGGGCTCCTTGGAGGGTATACCCACGATTATGTGTGGGAGCTTGCACCAGGGTTTAATTCCGTTAAGCATGTCGTCAGCGTAACTTTTCCACCCTAGCCCTGCCCCTTCTCGTCTCGTTGTTGCGACGTTGGATTTCATCACCAACTAGTGGCTTCGAAATTAGAAGGTATTGTTTGCTTGGTGTTGCTTCCTAGATTTTATTTACTAGCGCGTTTTGTTTGTTTCTCGAAGTTGACCATAGGTTTTTCTTCGTGAAGTTTGTCACTCATTTAAAATAGCTCCTCCACGTCGTTCGTATAGAATGCAAGGTTTATCTCCAGAGCATATGGACGGTTCTCAACCTTTGCCTACCAGTACACCTGAGGGCTCTCCTCATTAGAGTGAAGTCCCAGTTGTAACCACACCACAAGTGGAAACAAATGAAGTCCCAGTTGTCACCACACCACAAGTGGAAACAACTGACTCTCTAGAACCTTTTCGAATTACCAATACTAGAGAGGATTTTCGAATTCTCCGTGGTACTGAACAACCCTTTATGCGACTGAACGCTTTTGGATATTTAGTTGTTACCACTTCTGGGTCACCCGTGGGGAATTTTTCCGGTGTAGAAGGCCAAGATCCTTTTTGGTCAGGTGATTTCTGAAGGGTCCTTTTTGGTCCGGGTTCGTCTACGGTCTCCGAAATCAACCCTCCAGTGTTTTCCGAGACAGAGACTGTACCGGTGAATACCACTTATCACTTTACTCTCCCTGACGAGATGGACCATCTCACGAATACTACAAGTGTCCCAACCAGAGTCACTGCAGCTGGTCTTTCTTCTATCAACACCCAGCGAATGCCCAATGTCAACCCAACACTACCACCTGGATACCATGTGTTGAATGCTTTGTTGAATGCTTATGTTCTGACACCTCCGCAAACACCAGTAGGTTCTCCAGGTGGTCCTTATTTTCCTGGGCACCCTATTCCCATTTTTATTCCGACACTCCCTAAATTTACTTTTGGCAATCCTAATCCTAATGGCACTATTCTGTCCATTGCACCAAACTTGCAGATTCTCGTTGGTGGACAAGGTGGTACGATTCCATTTCCTCTTACCAGACATAATCCACTTAATACACAACCTACGATTGGCACACAACTTCCGGTCGAAACTCCACCTACGATAGGGGGACCAACCCCACCTTTTGGAAAAAATATACCTCTTGCTTTGGCCCAGTATTGGAATCAGATGTTACAAAATCTTCCTCACACGACTGGGGGGAAACAGTTTCCTGTTCCTCCTATAGGCAAACCATATCCAGGTATACTCAATCCTATTTGGGGTACGAATGCTCAAACTCATGTCCCCACTCAGGGATACAATCCCCCGAGTTATTATCCTTTCCAACCACCACTAAATCAACATGGGTCTTCCCATTATGGGTAGACTTCTTACGGTCCTACTGGTTTGCCCAAAATGGGAAGACCCAGTACCCGCAGGTGAATAGACAGTTACCTTTTCTTGCTACTTTGGATTTTCCCAATTTGTCTAGGATTTTGAATGATCCTATTCGTCACTCTCCCCAATGGCCTGTTATGCCGGCTAAGCTTCCTTCGGACGTTCCCAAATTCGACGATAGAGTGGGAGAGGACCCGAACAATCATGTTATGACTTTTCACCTATGGTGTTCATCCAACTCGTTGATGGATGACTCTGTTCGATTGCGTCTTTTTCAACAAACTCTTACCGGTTCTGCTGGGAAGTGGTATATTGAATTACCACGAGGTTTCTTCTCTGATTTTAACACTTTAGATATGGATTTCCTTACGCATTACCAGTTACCGATCCGTTATGATACAAGGACTGAGATTTTAACTTCCTTCAAACAAAGTAAAGGCACTCATATATCCGATCATATTCATGAGTGGTGAAGGAGACGACGTCTCATTAAACTTGAGCTCCCCGATCAGTTGCTAGCGGAATGGTTTACAAAATATTTTGTGAATGAAATAGGTAAGGAGATAGCCATGCGTGGTTTCATCATGGAAGAGCAGGCTATAAGTCGGGCTCAATATCTTGATCTCGTTTATTCACAAACGGGAACTATTTATGATTTACTACCTGATTTACCTCGTCCAAATGCTTCCAGCACTTCAACTACTCCAGTTGCTTCGCATGCAGCTGACGGTCTGATTGGTACTGCCCAAGCCCAATCGCATTTTGTTTCAAGCACCAACCCTAAGTCTACTTATTCTAATGTTCAAAATTCTCTATCTCCTGCCACTCCCACCGACAAAACTTCTGAGGTAAATGTCGTCCAATCTACCCCGGCTGGTAAAAACAAATCTAAAATGGGGAGAGGCAAGAATAAGAAGAGAAAAAATAATAATCAAGTAGAGCAACCTAAAACTACCCCTGTTGATGACCGGGATAAGCACAAACCCCAATACCCTTTCCTTATCTATGGTGATGATCACTACATGAAGGATTTTCCACGACGTGCTGAGGTCACTAAATTCCTTCAGGGAACCTTGAAATCATCTACGCCGACAGTTTTGTCACAACCCTTCCCGTCTCAACAACAGGCTCAGTTGGTCATTCATGACCAACCTTCCTCTTCTACTACATCATATGTTTTGATGTGTACTAGTGATTCTAAGCAGAACAACATTGCACTCACGACTAGAGCCAAAGATTATTCTCCATCTAAGGAGAAGGTTGACGATTTACATCCTGCTTTGGTACAACCCTCTCTAGCGACTCTGCCTACCAACGGTCCTCTTCATCTCAAACGACCGAACCTTGACACATTTTTGCGACCCCCCCCTAAGGGTGTCGTTCAGAAATCGTCTTTCAATCCTCATGCTAGTGCGGCTCAGAAATACAACATTGTTGAAGATCTGGCCCAGGCACCTTCAGCGATGTCAGCCCTTGAAGTCCTTCAGTCTTGTTCTGCACAACGAAAGGCACTGTTGAAATCTTTAGGTGGAATTGACCCAACAGATACAAATTTGATAATCTTTGACTTGGATGATCACATTCCACGGTTACCCCCACAACTCGCATTCCAGATACAAGTGGTTGTCTCGGACAAGAACATTTTCCGAACTATTTTCGACGAGGGTGCCTCAACATGTGTAATGTCTTTTGCTTGTTGGAAAGCCATTGGCTCTCCTCCCTTGAATGAAACACAAAATACTCTTAAATCCTTCAATGGATCGGGTTTTAAGCCTTACGGTGTTCTTCCTTCGTTGCCTATAACACTAGAAGGTAAGACAGTCCAGGTTGAAGTGGAAATCTTCGACGCTCCCCTTGATTATAATCTTCTGTTGGGCCGTAGCTGGATCGATTCCATGTGGGATGTTGTGTCAACACTTTTCCATGTAGTGCGTTTACCTCATCAAGGAAAGGTTTTTACCATTGACCAACTTGCCTTCTTCATTTCTGATACTCATACTGGAAACGTGCCGTTTATTTCTAAAACCCCACCGGGTTATGAGAATGTCGGTGTAGGCCTTTTAAAAGACTCTTCGTTAATGGGTACTTTCCCCATTCCACTGCCCGATTTTCCACACCCATCAGTTGCTTCTATCAACATGATTTCCACCGTGCCTCATGAACTTCCTGCATCACATGACCCTTGGATTGTCCCTGGCCCTAGAGATCATCTTCGTTTCTGTAACGTAATGTCGTTAAGTCCAGTTGAATCAGCCTATCAGGCCATTCAATCAGCAACATCGTCTACCCCCTCTCTTGATGAGTTGTCTCCCGATCCTTTTCATGTTATTTTTCCCACTGACGAGATGATCATGTCCATCATTGAAGACACCCCTTGGGATGATGGGCATCATCGTTCCATACTTTTTCTGGAGCAACAAACTCTTGAGAACTACCAATGGATTTCGACTGCGTCGACCGTTGTTGTCATCTCGACGGTTCCTGCAACTACACACGATGTGTTTGCTAAAGGGAACTTAAGTAAAATCTCGCCCACGATTCCCATTGACATATCCATAAAACCTGGGATTGTTGAAAATGTCCATATTGGAGCTTCATGTTCTCCCGACGAAATCGTCACCTATACCTCTCTGTTTAAATAATTTTGTGATATTTTCGCCTGGAGTTACGAAGAGATTCCAGGTATCGACCCTGCAATTGTTGTACATGAGATAAAGACATACCCCGGAGCTAAACTTGTCTGGCAACGCCTTCGTCCAATCCACCCACGTAAAGCGGTGGCTATCAAGCTCGAAGTTGAAAAACTTCTAAAAGCCGGTTTTATTTATCATGTGGCTCTTACGGAATGGGTTTCCAATCCTGTCCCGATTGATAAGAAAGGCGGTAGTATTCGTGTATGTGTTGATTATAGGGATATTAATAAATCTTGTCCCAAGGACAATTTTCCTACCCCTTTCATTGATAATATTGTCGATGACTGCGCCGGAAGTGAAATATTTTCCCTCATGGATGGTTTCTCCGGCTATAATCAAATTAACATCGCTCCTGAGGACCAACATAAGACTACCTTTATTTGTCCTTGGGGTACTTTTGCCTATAGGAAACTCCCTTTCGGACTTAAGAATGTGGGAGCTACTTTTCAACGCGCTATGTCTTATGCTTTTCATGATATAAAGCATATCGTTCAACCCTATTTGGACGATTTACCACCTCATTCTATGTGCAGAGTTGATCACCCTACCCACCTCTAGGCTATTTTCGTTCGTTGTCGGTTCTACCGGATACGTTTAAACCCTCATAAATGCGTTTTTTGTGTAGAATCCGGTCGTCTTATACGTATTATCATTTCGCATCAAGGGATCTGGGTGGATCCTATTAAGGTTGAGGCGATCCTTAATCTCCCTCCTCCTTCTACACTGTGCTAGTTGCAAAGTTTGCAGGGGAAAGAAAACTTTCTTCGTCATTTTATCCCTAATTACGCCGAGATAACTCGTGGTTTTACACGACTACTAAAGAAAGATTCAGAGTTCGTTTGGGATACAGTTGCAAACAATGCTTTTGAAGCTTTGAAGTTGTCCCTAACATGATCTCCACTTATCTTTCCTCCCGATTATAGTTGTGATTATTTCCTTTATCTTGCTGCCTCAGAGTACACTATTGGCATGGTTCTCGTCCAAGAGGATGATAAGCACGATGAGCATGTTGTTTACTACTTGATTCGAAGTCTCACACCACCTGAAATCAAGTATCAACATGTCAAAAAATTGGCCTTGGTTTCCGTTCAAGCTGTCCAATGCTTTCGACACTATATCCTCTCGCATAAGACTACGGTGATTTCTCATTGGAACCCTATGCAACATATTTTGACACGTCAATTGCTTGGGGGAAAATACTCCAAATGGATTGTCATACTCCAGGAGTTCGACTTGGAATTTGATCACGCCAAGTCCAAGAATTCGTTAGTTTTTGCTGAGTTGATATGTGATTTTCCTCATTCTGCAACGGAAAATGTAGCAGTAGATTCATTACCCGATGAATCTCTTTTCCTTATTAGCACTGACGATCTTTGGTATGGGGATATAATTATATATCTCTAAACCCAAAAATTTTGGCCTGCTTTTTCTAGTACTGAACGACGTCGTATACGCTATCAAGCTCGTCAATAAATTATCCTCGGGGATACTCTTTACCGTCAGGGAATTTATTCTATTTTTCGATGTTGTTTAACATTCGACGAAGCTGAGAAAGCTCTGAATGACTGCCATTCTGGAGCATGTGGTGGTCATATGTCTGGGTATGCTACTTCCCAGAATATATTACGTATAGGATATTTTTGGCCTTCTTTGTTTAACGACTTCATTGCTGTCGTTCAGAAATGCCATGCCTTCCAGATCTACAATCAGAAAATTCGGTCACATCCTGCTCCTCTTCATCCTGTGGTCTCCATTGGTCCTTTTGTGAAATGGGGCATTGATTTCATGACATTTCACCCTCACTCGGCCGGGGGGCATGGTTACATCATTGTAGCTATTGATTACTTTACAAAATGGGCTGAGGCGATGCCGACATTCGACAATATTGGAAATACCACAACCTTATTTCTTTTTAACCACATCATAGCTTGTTTTGGTGTTCCCCAATCTATCGTCACTGATCACGGTAGTCATTTTAGGAATTTTATGATGTCTGAACTTACGGAAAAGTTGGGTCTTCGTCATGATAACTCAACGCCCTATTATCAACAAGCTAATGGTCAAGTTGAAGTGATCAACAAAGTTCTCATCACTATGCTTCGACGGATGATAGGAATCCATAAAACAAGTTGGCACACAATGTTGTTTTCAGCCTTGTGGGTGTACCGAACATCTGTTAAGTCTGCTACTGGGTTTACGCCTTTTCGGTTAGTCTATGGTGTGGAAGCCATTCTTCCTATAGAATGCGAGATACCCTCTCTGAAGCTAGCTGTCGAACTCTTACCCAATACTTCTGTTGAAGAAGAACATCTTTTGTATCTAATGCGATTAGACGAAACTCGATGTGATGCCACCCTAGTAATAGAATCCCAGAAGAAGCATGTCAAGGCCCAATATGATCAGCATGTCAAGCCTCGTGTTTTCTCAGAAGGTGATATTGTTCTCCTCTACGAACAGGATCGAGATTTGTTAGGAGCTGGGAAATTTGAACCCATGTGGCGAGGTCCTTATATTGTTCACCGAGTTTTGGAAAAAGGAGCATATGAGTTGGTTGATTACGATGGTATCCCTTTGAGTGAACCCAGGAATGGGTTGTACTTGAAGAAGTACTATGCATAAATCATCTGTGCACAAGTACTTGTATTTTAATGTATCATACTTTGTGTGTGCTACTATGGTTTGCTTTGATCGTTATTTGGTCTCTACCCTTATGTGACGTTGTGTTTGATTTCCAGATGTCGGAGTCTTCGCTACCCTATATTGGCTTCGCTGATGGTTCTAGCCATAGTACTCGGAACCTAGCTTCCGCTGCGTGGGAAATTTATGCCCCAACAAACGAACTTGTATCTTTACGAGGTGTGTGCCTCGGCCGTGCAACCAACAACATTGCAGAGTATAGCGTCATTATTGAATTATTGGTTGATGATATCTCACTCAGAATTCGCCATTTGGTTGTGCGACTTGATTCGCAGCTTGTAGTACTATAGCTAAGTAATATCTACTCTATTCGAAGCCCTACTTTGTTACGGGTGTATTTGCGAATTCGCCTCTTGGAATGTTATTTTGATCACATTGAATATCAACATATTCCTAGATGTCTTTATACATTAACAGATGCATTGGCTAATTATGTATTGGACAGACATTTGAACCATTTATAAATCAAACACATCAAAATTCACACAATATAAAGTAATTTGGTAGAAGCCATATTTATATATAACGATCAAAAGAGTTTTTACATAAATTTTGTCCGAAGACCAAAATATCAAAAATTGAAGCTTATAGCTTCTATAAAATGACGTCATGGATGATGTTCACGGTAACACACGACTGCCCTAGCAAACCTACGGAGTAGTCGACTCATAGTTGCTGATACCCCTACAGTGTGACGTTGATCGCGTCGTGGAACCTCTTCCAGAGTCATATCTGGAATGTCTGTTGTCAGGCCCTCTAAATTCTGTTCCACCACCTGATAATCTTCAACATACTGTGGTACTGCTACTGCTACCTCTCCTCGCCTCTAGATAGGAGAAGTGTCAGGAGGTCTATACGGTCCAACATATGTGTTATCAACAAACGATTTTGCATGAGTCTTCGAACAAGCATATAAAACAAAAACATTTGAATATGATTAAAAAATCTACAAAAACATTTGAAAAGAGAAAAATGTGTGTACTTATTACCAAGGTCACCCCATTGAGTATCCTCTGGTAGTGATAAATATGGATATCCTCGGAAATCCAACCCGGCATAAGCGTAGTCATCCACCATCAACATCTGGGTTTGAAGCCAGTCAAAGAAGATATCGTCGTACTTGACAATCGGTCCTGCTACGTGTCGGGCCATGAGCCGACACCATCTCAACATCCTTGGATCCCTAGGACCCGGTATGTTCCACTCAACCTGTAGTCTGAATACGGGGACCCTCTCAAGGAAGAAGGACACCAGCAAAGATCCATACCCGAATTGCTTCAGGTTACCACGT
This sequence comes from Picea engelmannii, assembly GCA_009831015.1. Lineage (NCBI taxonomy): Eukaryota > Viridiplantae > Streptophyta > Pinopsida > Pinales > Pinaceae > Picea > Picea engelmannii. The sequence continues at coordinate 316,533 of ML786921.1, read as the reverse complement.
CTACATTTGGTCAATTGTTTTTTGATACTGCGAAGCACAACATCTTCACAGTTGAATACTCGAGGCTCAGTACACTCGATGGCGTACTAGAAGTATCTCTATAATGCCATATGCAGAGTAGAACTCCCAACCATACAAGCTATATTAAAAAGGATAGTACGGAGGGTCAAGTCTCGTACCCCCCAGATAGCCACTTTTCCTTTCTGTCTCTCAGCCTCAGGAACACAGTATTGATTGCAGTACTCACTCATGTTTATCCCACCACCTCTACTACCGGTCAGGATGACATAGTATCCGCATCGAGACAATCCTGTCAAAAAGTAAATGTCCTCAATGTCTAAGGACAATGTGTGAGCTCCCACATGAAAAACCTGTTGGTCTGGGTCCCACATACGGATCAGGTACTCTAGTAGTCTGAGATGGGCCCTCATGCCCGGGATGCGAAAGTATTTCAAGAGCCCACAATATCTCAATGCAGCTATGGTAGGAGGATGATTCTCGGCCATTGAATTATCCTCTTCATGTTCCCTTTCACACCACTCAAGCACCATGTTTATGGATATTTATCGGCACAAGGAACATAAAAGGAGGATTAATAACTTTTTCATGCTTAAGATCTTTTTCATTTGGATAAAAATTTAAAAAAAAATTGGGCTTTGCAGTTCTCACAGGTGCCCCATTTGCACAGTGCGAGAACCTCGCAAGTGGCTTAAGGATCACCTACGATAATGCATTATTCTCGCAGGCCCCGTATGGGCTACCTACGAGAATGACAGCACACATATAGGGCCTAGAAAAACATCTTAAAAATGGACATTTAACCAATGAAATGACAAAATAAAACCGTGAAAATGTTAAGGATGAAGAGCCGACCTTAATGTCGTTGAAGGCTCGCAAAATGGTCTCTCGTAGCTCCCGCAATCTAACACCGAACTCGGAGGGTAAAAGAGGGGTTTTTTGGAGTCCAATAGTGGAAATGTAAAATAGTATGGTAAAAAAGAGTTTTTACTTATTTTATTTACTTTTACTATACCATTTTGGGTTTTTATGTTTGTTTATCAACTAAACCCTAATCCCTAATGTCATGTTGAGTGTATTTCTTGCAGGTGTGATGACTTTGGTGATTCAATACAGGGTTACGGACGTGTTTTTCTTTGTTATCGTGTGTTTTGGATTGTTTTTTAGGGTTTTTTACATAAAACCTTGAGCGTCGTTTTTGTCCGTTATTGCGCTCGTAAATACATGAGAACGTGATCGAGCATAGTTTTATCACTGTTTTGGGATCAACAAGGTTATACGAAAAAGGAACCCCCCTGGAGTCCTCTTTAAGCTCTTTTCAAACTCTCTAAAAATGAAAAGATCACTGAGCGACCTTGCTATTTTCACGCTCGATAAAGTATTTGAAGTAAGCGTCTGGTGAGCGATAATTTATCTCTTTTTCGGTCTCGTCCAGACTATTTTACGAAAAAGGAACTGAGAGAGTTCTCTTTTAAGTGTTTTTCCAAACTCTATAATCTTGAAAAACCTTCGAGTTTTCTATCTCTGGACTCGTTAAACAAACATTGACAGACCCGTGATGGGATCAAACCACTCCTTCTTAGGGTTCGTTAAATATACTCCGAGGGACTCGTCTGAAGGATGAGATTACATCAACAAGCATATGTTATCCTCCTCAAGCTTGTGTAAAAATAAAGAGGTACTTGCCAGAAATGGTGGGGGAAATTTTGGGAAAGGGATATATTTTCATCTTCGTATTGATTGGCAGTAAGTGTCACTCTTGAACATGACACCCCCTATTCATCATTTGAAGCTAGTTTGGGAAATCCATTTGTCTCTCATTCGATTTCTTACAAGTTCATTCCCTGTGTCATCTTTGAGTCAATGCTGCCAAATCATTGGTCATGGAGTTCATATGTTCAAGAGAAGTCCATTTGAAACCTATATTGAGTTGGCCATCTATAGTTATCCACTCTCTCCGTGTCGGCCTTCCCTGTGTCCAGTCTAATTCAGATCATACTTTGTTTCACCTTCAATATCTATTACTCATTTTGTGTCATTGTTGGGGGATTCATCAAGGCCCTCCTGTGATGATTTTTGTTCCATCGACTTCAGCTCATTATCCGGAATCAAGGCTTAGAAATTATTTGGTACCTTGGAGCTTTCATATCTCAATGGCAGGTTTCCTCGCTTTCGGCAGTGGGTTTACCTCATTGACCCCTGATCGAAAGATTCTATCGAATGTTCGAGTTCAACTCATTTATTCACACTCGATGGATTGTACTATGGTACCTTGGGAGTCATTGACATCAATGGTGATTTCCCTCGCACTTGTTAACGGTTTCATCAATGACCGGTAATCAAGTGGTTTCTACCATGTTCGACTTCAACACATGTAATCACATGGTTAGATTCATACTTTTGGGAAATGAGATTGAAGATCCTGGATATCATCTTTGTGATCCAAGTTGCGATGGAGTATGCCTAATTTGCGACACATAGATCCATTGTGTATGTCTCGTGGCTATGTCATCTGTATTTGAAATTTCTCGCATAGATCCACAGTGTATTCCGGTGGCTATGCTATATTTTGACGGCATGGATCCATAGTGTATGATTAGTGGCCATGACCCAGGTCTATAATGTCATCAGTCTGTGATCTGAGTATGGGAATTCCTACCTTAGAATTGATATATATGATATTCTACAGATGCTTGGTTGTTCGCAGGTTTCCGATTAGATGTGCCTCTGGTTCTCGACACACACATGAATCTTACAAAGTCTATCAGTTGTCACTGGTTCCAACACTCATACTTTGGAGGGCATTCTGTTACCCATGATTTTGGTTATCATGATGATGTATTAATGATGGTGTACTCAGGCTCTGCATAAGAACTTTCTCCTGAGAAAAGTTACTTTCTTCTCTTTCCAGAAATATTATTTTTGAGGGAGGTTCGCAGGCTACTAGTATATTTGCCTATGAGAATGTATGATTCGCGTAGGCTTCCTTAAGCCAGGGTGCAAGAAGTTCGCACTATGTTGAACTTCTAGGGTGCAAAATCTTTCTAAAGCAAGGAAAAAGATGAATTCTCGAAGCTTCTAGAAGGGAATCTTCTAGAAGGATGAGATGGCATTCGAATGGTTATCCTAGTACTGGATTCCATGATATTTTGGGATCATTCTTATCTAAGTAATTAATTCATTCTCTCCTATATATTGAATTAATTCTCATGGAAAAGGTTAAGCAAGAAGGAGAAGCAAACAAGGTTAAGAAATACATTGGAGAATTAGTGAAAGATTGTGTGAAGGACTGAAGCCACAGCAGCTAGGAAACTCTAGCAAGTTTATCAAAGGTGGTTGATCTTCTTCATGCAAGTGAGAAAATGTGTGTGTCAGAGCCAAGGGCCATCGAAAGGAAGTTTGCGACATCAAGGCTCAGGTTGTAATCTTTACTTTCCATTAATATGATACACTAATATGTCCCTTTCCCATAAAGCGAGTTCCACTTTATTGTATAACTCCTTGATCATATACATAGATTGAATGTTGAATAGATTGTAATTTCTTCACTTCGGTTGGTTTGTATTGTTTTGGTCTTGACTGTACGAGAGAACTGGAGTGAAGCAGGAGCTACAAAGACCAAAGGAAGCGATTATAAGGTATGTAACTTGTTCTTGCCTCCTAATTCATTCAATAGTCAAAATCTAGGGAAAGAGTATTATTTTGTCATGCTTTGTTCTAGATCCAGGTGGATCTAGGGAGATCAGTTTGTGTCCGCACTTATGGATTTATCCAATAAAAACAATAACTATTGATTATTTCTCATATAATGTGCATGGTGTATTATGGTGTATTGTTGTAACTCTTATACTATTGTTCATTGCTCATTGGATATAGTTGAATGGTTTAAGTATAAGTTGAAAAAGGTTTTAAATTGTACTTGATACTGATTCACCCCCCTCTCAGTATCAATAATTGGTATCATATCGGGTTACCTTCAGTACATTTTAAATACTGGAAGGAAAATCCTAAGAATAAAATGGAAGACAAAATTCCAAATGGGATTCCACCATCTGATGGAAGCAATTATGAATACTAGAGTAATAGAATGGAAACTTACTTGAAATCTCTTGGGGAAGATGTTTGGTTCTCAGTTTCTTTAGGATACAATGCTTTGAAGAAACCAAATAATGTAGCTCAGAAGGAAGAAAAAAGGAACAACAAATTGGCAATAGATACCATCCTGGATGGATTGACAGAGTCAGTGAAATCCAAGGTGGGATCATGTGCATCATCAAAAGATATTTGGGATAAGCTACAATACCTTTATGTAATGTGTTGTTCCCGAGTTTGTACTTAAGGCTTAAAACTACAGTGTCAAGGCATCCGAAAATGGGTAATAGGTGTAGAACAGGGAAGCGTGAACCTTTCGGTAAAGGAAACTAGGGAAGATTCCTACGTTGATGTTGTCTTGCTTCCAACTGTTCCTGGATAGTTATGTCTCGTTCAATGGCCACCCATGATTGTTCAAGTTCATCCCAGTTAGTTGTCATTTTGATAATGGTGTTGAAGAGGTTTAAGGCAATATGTGTTTGATTCAGTAGTCCGGGTTCGACATTAGGTTGAGTTGGTATAGGGACGTTCATGGGGGAATAGTAAAAGTATGTAAGACTTTAAGAGAGGTTAAGTGTTGTCTTAGTTTGGTCTTATAAAAGAGAACTCACGGTTACAGAAATAAAATATAGATGCAAATCTAAGGCTCGTTTCCGTAACTGTATTATATTTTAATAAAAAGTGTGAGGTGGGAGAAAAACGTTGAGCCGTTTACAGTGTAAGGTTCCTACCAGGGGAAAATCTCACGACATAAACAGGAGAGGAAAATATGTAAGAAAATAACCAATGTAACAAAAAATATATGTAGAATTCCGAAAATGCAGATTGGTCTTACACCCGCTGATAGTTGGTGCAGAGGAAAGACAATAAACAATTACAAAAAACCCAAATTCATTCGTTATAGTAGTGGTCGCACTAAATTATAACGAAGCACATCAATTATGAATATGAATTGCAATGAAAAAATGAGATACAAGGAAGCAAACTTGTAATACAGAAGTGACGGAATTGAGAATCTCCAGATCTGCTTTTATTAACTCTCAATGTAAAAACTCTATTACAAATGACTCAAAAAGGTCCAGCCTTGTTTACTTCTTTCTGGGATATATTTATACAATTTTTTACAAAGCAGGTAGAATCTCAATATTCACAAAATTTTGGTTATGACAGAGGAGAGAGCAATCGCTCCATTTATCCTAATCTTTCTTCACTTGCTGCCAGGAGTTTTTCGTTGTGCGGACTCAGTGCAGGCGATACATCTTTCCACTAGCTGGGATATGAGCCGTGTTGGTTCTGCTTGACAGCTAGCCTCGATGAAGTAACATTCTCTGGCCAAATGCTGCAGCTTGTCCTCCATTTGTGCGTCGATGATGTCGAGGGCACTTAGTTGCGTGCTAGGCTTGATCATGTACCTATCAACTTGGATTATATCCACCACATTCATCTGAGAGATATCAGCCAAATCTCTTTCTTCCTTATCTTTCAGATCAAGTGAGATCTGTTCCACATTCATTTGAATCAATGCTTCGACATTGCCTCCGCTGTCAATGCCCAGCAGCTTGCCATCTAAAGAATTAAAATCTTCTTCCAGGGAAATGGTTACCTTTTGGGCTTGCTCCTTGCCCATGGCGATGTTATGCTCCCAATCCTTCAACAGAATATTTCCTCGGGTTTGCTCCGAAATGGTGAACCTGGGAGTACCCGCCGAAACCCGGTTGTTAGTGGTTATTACTGCCTCCTGGAAGGCGACCCGAGCTGCTCCTTCATCCCTTTCTCTGGCCGATAAGTTATCAGAAACTTGATGGACCAATAGATAGTTTTCCTAAATCACTCCCACCTTGGTGAGCAAATTCTGTTGTGCCGAAAAGATTCTGCTCCGAATCTCGATCGCTTGGGACTTAAATATCCCGATGTCTATCATTTTTCTCTCGGTGATTTCTACCCGAGCCTATAGCTGTTCAATCAAACCCTTCTATTGGCTCACCTTCGTTCGACCATCTCGGACCACCAACTGTGCTTGCTCAAGCTTAGCTCTGAGCACCTCTATTTCATTTTTGTTGGCCAATCTGGCCTATTCTATTTCCACACTAGCCTGACCTTTAGAGTTCTCCACGGTGGTGGCCAATCTAGCCTCGAGGGGCCTGATTACGCGATTTCAGTGGTGAATTGGTCACTTTTCTTATCTTTTCCATCGGTCATGATTTCATACTTTTTCGCAGTAGACCCTCCTTCTTGATAGAACTGTCTTTTCACTACAACCTTCCTCTTCTTATCAAAGAAAAACTCATTCAGAGGGAGTTCTTCTGCTCTTATGGGCCACAGTTCTTCATTAAATATCCATCCCTTGCCGACATTTCCCTGTGTCGACTGCAAGGGTGTAACCGCGGTGATGGGTTCTCCGATTTGTTTTGCCGATTTTCTTGGAGTATCGACAGGACTCTTCTTCTTTGGCTGTTCTGGAGTCTTTATCTCGGTCTCCAGATTTTGTTTCCTTGGAGGGTCTGGAGTCTTTACCTCTGCTTCGGAATTCCTCATTTGTTCCTCCTCATCCTGGTGTTTTCCAGGGTCAGGAGTTGTGTCTTCAGAACCTTCAACATCCTTCTGTTTCGTCTCGAAAACACCCGAACTCCCACCTCGCAACACAGTGGGGAGACAACTTTGTCTATGTTCCTGGAATCTCAATACAGTGGCTGTGTCTTTGGGTGCTAAGGATTGGATCCGGGCTAGAACTTCTTCATAAGACCTTGCCCCTCAGAAAATGTCATCCGAGGGTGAATTCTCATGCTCAAATCTCTTGAGCCCACAATTAGCTAAATGGTTTCTCACGACCCTCTGTGGATCATGTTTCTTATATTCGATGGAGACCAAATTTAGGTCTTCTAGGTCTACAGCCTCGGCTTTGGCATGCCCGAAATATAATAAAGAATAAGAATTCAGCCGAATGGGAAAAGATGGCCATACCTTCTTTGAGTACCCTTTGAGTTCTTTACTCACACCGCCAATTACCATCTGTCGGGCGATCTCGCGACAAGCCATCTTGTCAGGAATGAACAATGGCAGCGCATTAGGGGGAAAAGAAGCCTCGAAAACTCTAAAGTATGAAAACTCTGCCTCCACGTACCAGTCCACTATGCTACTCAGATTAGTCGCAAGGCTGTCCGAAATACGGGGTGGTGGGTGACCAAAAATGGCGATATGCAGGGGCACCATCACCCAGTTAAAAATTTCATAGGCAAAACTTTCTGCTTTGTTCTCCCATAGTTTGTCATGATATACATGTATGGGTTTTTCTTGGGCTGGAGTCCAACCCCAGCTCATCAATGGGAAAGGTGTCATAGAACATATTGTGTCCATGATGTATGCAGACATGAAGAACGATGACGCCTTCCCATTCTTCTTCTGCTCCCGATACTCTGTGACCCGATTTGCCAAGCTGTCTGAAAGCAACTTTGCCCAATTAAAAGAGCAACCTTCCGCGACCCGAAACATAAGAGGTACCCATGCAAGGAAAAAATGTGATGTGTTCTCTCTCCCATATAACCAACACATCATCATAGCCACATATTTATACTGCGGCTCCAACGAAGCGATTGAATAAACGTCGTGGTCATTAGGTCTGAACTTTGCGGTGCGTGAAACCCAATCCTTTATCAAACCGGACATGGTTTTATCATACTGTGTGCACTCCTTCTCCTTGAATTCCTCCAGGAACTCAGTGCCATATGTGTAGTCAAATGTCGTGGGTAGCTTAAAATTCATTTGGCGTATGGAGAGAAAAGGCTTCCTCGAGAATCGTGCAAACCTCGAAATGCGGGATATGCCTTGATTTAGTTTAATTAACCCAATCTCACCAATGTTAATCAATTTCTCGCTATTCGTTATATCGTGGATTTTCTTTTAACATTTTGAGTCTCCAAGTCCCGAGACCGCGAGGACCGAATTTAGTTTAATTAAAGGTAATCGCGATTTGGGGCATAATTAATTTTATAATCATTTTATTCACCATATCGCAACTTGGAATTTCGAAGATAAGTTTCCGGGAGATTTATATGCCGAGTTGCAAAACCGTGAGACTGTGATAACAAGGCTTAATTAAGGGGAAGGTAACTTGGATTAAGTGATTAATTAATCCTGTTATAATTACATCGTGACTTCATGAGTCAGGGTTTAGACGCTGTAACTTTCGAAAAAGATAGTGTCGAGTGGCGAAATGTCGAGGACAACTTTAATCATGGTTAGCTTTTTTGCCTTTAATCCTTGACCAGGGTTATCCCGAAAGGACCTCGTGTTCTCGGCTCTCGAGGATGTAAAAATAAAAATTTGGATTTGGCGAACGCCGAGGCGCGAAACCCCGACAATGTCTAATCATGAGTTAAAAATTTACCCTAGTCGTTGTTTTAAGTGAGACTTTAAAACGACTTCGCTGTTTCGTGACTCGGGACGTGTGAATTCATGAGTCATAGTATCTGACCAGCGAGATCCCGAAGTAGAACAAAAAGAGGGAACATTCCTACGAAAGGTAGGACTTGCTTCAAGAGTAGAAAGATCGTCACTACTCACGTGACAAGTTTCAGAGGTCTCAATATCTCGGAGGGAACAAGAACACCATCTTTAGATTTCAAGCATCAAATGAAAATCGTGACGGGTTAAAAAACAAGGGTGACTCCAACATAGGCTCCAACTAGGGATCCCGCCTTCCTGTGAGGCGGGAAGAACAGTAGACCACATGCCAATATTGGGTAAATGGAGTCAAAAATTCAATCAGGCGGAAAAGTTCCAAGGAAAAAGGATTGAAGGGGGGAAAAGACTCTGTTCTTTACCTTGAAAAGTTTTTCAAAATCAGATACTCTTTTCAAACACAGTTGTAGTCCCTTTCACAATTTTCCCTTTCCCACTACTAACTTTAGGTATGTTTTAAGACAATCGAAACAGTCCTAGGAGACTCAACAGATCCTGTGGCTTTCGGCTTGCATCAAAAGAACGAGATTATATGTTTTTTAATTGGGGAGTCCTGTCTGAATTTGGGATGTGGATCAGGTTTTAGAAAGTGTTGGTTACCAGAGTAGAGTGATATTCATGTATAACATCCTCACAGATATCTCAGACATTGCTTCACTGCCAACGAGCCTATTCAGTACCCCGGTGAAGTTATCTGGCCCCTTTACTGAATTTCCTTTCACCACTTTGGAATATATTTATGCATTTAAATGCTGAGACGAGGGAAATCATTCCTGAATTTCCTTTCATCATCTCTTGGACTAGGAGGGGGCAATCATTTTTGAATTTCCTTTCACCACCTGTCTTATAATTTACTTTTTTGAGCACGAAGATGGGGGCAATCAGTTTGTATCAGGGCTGATATCTGTGTAATATTTTGCATTAGAGGTCTGTCAACTTACTTTGATTACTCGGTACCAACCTTCCCTTGACCTTCACAACATCTTCGTTCTTAGGGAGAAAAAGGAAAATAACTTTTTAAGGGCATCCTATTTGAGCAAGCTTTAATCCTCCGATACCGTTGAAAAACCTAGGAAAGTTAGGATCACTCTAAAACGCTCCTTCTCTTAGCAGGAGATCAAGTAGTTGTGAAGACCTACTTTCTTTCCACAATCTGTTTTGAAACTCACGAGGCTAAAAATGAAAAACTTTTATCCCTTCGTAATGAAACGAAAATATGGTGGCTTGTCAAAAGTTAGACCCGAAGACAGGCATGGTGCCAGGTAGTGATTTATTGACTGAAAATACGGAGGTCAAACCACTCGAGACTGACTCTGGTAGATATCTTTGGGGATAGTTTATTTTGACAGACCGTTTTTTGATTGAGTGTATCATTCAAATTATTTTAAATCAAGCCAAGCAATGATCTTGTCATCTAACATGTCAGCCGATATTGCAGTTTGAATGATGTTACCTCGGTTTCCTTTAACAGTCTTTCATAACATATGTTTTTGAGAAAGTTCCTTTTTACCTTTTCATTTCACTTTCTTTGCGCAATATGAAACTATTTTAGGTATCACCTTCTTTATGCCGCTCTATTTCTAACACCGACCTGCAAATTACTTTTCCTGCTAGTTTTCGTATGCAGCTGGAATCCTGTAAAAAGCAATATGAATCTTATTAGAAGTGTGTCGAGAGTTTCTGAATGAAAACCGAAAATTAAAGCAAATGTTTAACTGAAAATGTATGTATGTACAAAACATCTATAATGAAATTTATTTATTTACGCTTTTTTTTTTTTTTTAAATAAATCTGGCGACTGTTACATCATGTAATGCTTTAGATACCACCTGTTGATAGGGGCGCTGAGGACTTCTTCGTCTATATTTTCCAGAAGGAAGGAATTTTTCCCTTCCGGAGCCGAGACCCTGAATGGTCCATACCATAGGTGGTCAAATTTACCATGCTTCGCGGCTTCCTCTTTTCTTGCATCCCATATTAGCACTAAGTCACCTGGAAGGAATTCCTTGTCCTTTGCCTTAAGATCGAACAACGCTTTCATATCATCTTGGTACTTCTTCATCTTTTCATCAACTTCAACTTTATGTTGTTGAACCTCAATCAGCTGGTTAATTCTCCTGGTTACATGATTGGGTTCTTTGTTTTGATCCTGCCATAATTTCATCACTGGAAGTGCTAGGTTTATAGGTAGGACCGCATTTGTCCCATAGACCATTTGAAATGGCGAGATACCGATAGACCTTTTAGTGTTGATGCGGTTTGCCCATAATGCGTATTTCAAGTGCACATGCCAAGACCTTTTATTTTCATCCAGTACTTTCTTGATTATGTTCACCAGGATCTTGTTAGATGATTCAGCCAATCCGTTCCCCTGGGGGAAATATGCAGTGGAATGGCTGAGAACGATATTATACTTCTAACAGAAGTTGATCATAGCCATAGATTTAAAGGCCTGGTCATTGTCGGTAACTATCTTTCGGGGACAACCGAATCTTGACAAAATATTGTCTTCCAAGAAATCGATCACCACTGAGTCTATTGCCCTTTTGGTTGGAATGGATTCCACCCACTTAGTAAAATAATCTGTAGTTGTTAAGATCCACTTATGTTGAGCACTGGAATGGGGATTAATTTCCCCTATAAAGTCTAGACCCCATTCTTGAAATGGAGCTTCATCTTTGACTGGAACGAGGGGCAGTGCGGGAAGTTTTTGTTTACCAGCAAATATTTGACAAGGGTTGCAGGCGCGCACTTTGGCATTGACGTCCGAGAAGAGTTTCGTCCAATAATATCCCGTCCTCAAGATTTTGTAGGCTGTATCTCTCCATGCGTGATGCCCCCCACAGACTCCTTTATGAAATTCATCTATCACCTGCTGGGTTTTCGATTCTACTAAATAGACTAGCAGGAACCCGAGTGGATCCTTCCAATATAGCTGGCTTTTGGATATACAATATTTTACAGCATGGAGTTTTAAAGTTCTGCATTTCGCTGGTGATAGTTCATTTGGGCATTTCAGGTTTAACAAGTAAAATACTATGTCTTTATACCAGCTTGACGATATGAACTTCCCTTCGACCTTATTTGGATCTATTTGATCATCCGGCTCGTGAAGGTGTGTGTCTTCGTCTTCTTCTTGCAGGCAATTAATATCAAGAGCTCTAAAATTCGACTCAGCCAAGAGTTTGGCCAGACCCTGCCCCTTTATCAATTTAGTCGGCTTAACTTCTAGATCAAACTCTTGTATTTTAGCGAGCCATCGCCCTCTTTTTCCATCACTGTCTGGCTGAACCAATATGCATTTTATAGAACTGGTAGGCACATACACGATTATTTTTGAATGCAGCACATAGGTTCTAAATGACTTCAATGATTTTACCATTGCGTATGCTTGTTTTTATATTATGTCATATTTCAGTTCTATGTCTCTAAGGCTCTTGCTAAAAAACGCGATTGGTCATTCGAATCCTTCTTCATCTTTCTATAGGAGCACCGCGGTGATAGTATGTTCAGAGGAAAATGAGAAGATAAGAAAATGTTTCAGATAATCTAGGCTTGCTAACACAGGTGCCTCGCTTATGACTTTTTTAATATGTGTGAACGATGCTCTAGCTTCAGTCCTCCAATTTACTCCGCTATCCTTCTTCAACATTCCTGTGATCAATTTGACAATCTCAGCGAAATTGGGGATAAACCTTCGTAAAAAATTTATTGTTCCTAAGAAATATTGAATCTCTTTAACATTTCTGGGAATATTTATAGTTTTTATTGCTTCAATCCTCTTAGGATCAATCCTGATCCCATCTCTAGATACGATATGGCCTAGAAGATTACCTTCTCACATAGCGAAGTGTGATTTCTTTGGGTTCAAAGACAGACCAAACCTGCGGCATTTTTCGAAAGTCTGTTTTAGATGGATCAAATGCTCTTCATCGGTTTTAGAGAAAACCGTCAAATCGTCGAGGTAGATGACTACGAACTTGTCTCTTTCTCCTACAAAAGCGATGTCCATAGCGCGCTGGAATGTAGCCCCTGCATTCATCAAACCAAACGACATTTTGTCATACATGAATGTACCCCATGGTGTGGTGAAAGCAGTTTTTTCTCTGTCTTGCTCGTTCATGGCGATTTGGTTATACCCAGAGAACCCATCTATCATTGACATTCAATTTGCTCCAACTACTTTTTCTAGGACATGGTCCATTTTGGGTAGCGGATAATTATCCTTAAGAGAAGACTTATTCAAGTTTCAGAAATCCACACATGATCTGATTTCTCCATTTTTCTTCTTGACCGGGACCAGGTTTTCTACCCAGTCCGAGTATCTCAAGGGTACGATTATTTTTGCATCTAAAATCTTATTAACTTCCTTTTCAATCACAGGTAGTAAAATGGGGTTAATTTGCCTGAGCTTTTGCCTAAACGGTTTGACCCCAGGCTTCAAAGGTATTTTGTGATCAATTATGGAAGTGTCATAAGTTCTAAGCTCATCATAGGACCAGGAGAAAACATCTTTGTACTGTCTGAGTAGGTCTTTGTACCTGACTTTTACTTTGGGAGGGAGGAACTTGGATATCTTTACTACTCTGGATTCTTTTTCAGTTCCTATATCACAGTCCTCCACTTCTTCTGGTTGGGTCTGCAAAGTGGATTTCACAGGTACGTCGTTCTGATCAAAAAGTATTTCTAAAGGAATTAAGCCTTTCGGAATTTGGTTGCTTTTGAGGACTAGCATACGATGATCCGCAATTTTTTCTCGAAAGGTTTCAGGGTCTTCCCCTTCTTGCATGATCCACATTGAGTCATTTTGATTTTCTTGGTCAGCATGAGTTTCAGAGAATTCGCCTACTGCTGTAAGGAACTTCTTAATTTGTTTTTCATCTTCAAAGACTTGCCAGTGTCGGATATTGTCTGGTATGGATGGTTTGTATCGGATTTCAATGTGATACTTTAGTTTAAAGGTTGTGGGGGGAGAGAAAGTTGAAGTTGCCTTCGCCAATGCATCGACATGTAGATTCTCTGCGCGAGGGATAAAATGGATATTTACGGATGAGAAAAAAAATACCATGATATCCCAAGCACAATTTCTATACACCCTTAGTCTGGGATGCTTGGCCAGGTACTGTCGGTTCACTTGTTTGACTATTAATTTTGCATCACCATATACCTCAAAGTTTTTTATATTTATCTTTTTAGCAGCCTCTAATCCTAATATCAATGCTTCATATTCGCATACGTTATTAGTGTAATATATGTCCCACTGCAAACGGTAAGAGAAAGGAACAATGAACTTACCTTCAGGCTCCACCAAAAGAACTCCAGCACCTGCCCCTTCAGAAGATGAAGCACCGTCAAAGTACATTTTCCAAACACCAGTACTACACAGATATTCTATCATGAGGTTTAAATCCTCTTTCTTTTTATCGATTTCCTCTGGACAACCATCCATACCATCATCAAAAGACAAGATGCAATTTCCCAGATCTTGGTCTGCAATGTAAATAGGGAAGTTATTTGGGTTTTGAGGGTCACTGACTGTATATACTAATCTTGTTTCTTTGTACAACCGAGTGAACTGTCCACCGAACACAGGTATTGTAGCATAAGTCAATTCCAACTGTAGAGAACCTCCCAACTTGGCTCCCCATGACCTAGATAACAGCATGCCATACTTAGGGGGAATATCCGCGATAATCACATCCATCAGGATACTCTTAACCGGGACCTGCACCAGGGTAACTACTAGATCTTTTATCATCCCCATGCATTTAACCTTCCTCGAATCAAACGAGTACAGATTTCCATAAGGTCTTGTGATATGGAGACCCAGCTTCTCCATTATAATCTTGGGCATGACATTATGGGAAGCTCTGGAGTCTAAAATACAATTATGTAGCAACTGATCATATAAATTCAGAGTGATATAAAAGGGAGCGATGTTGTCTTTGGACCCTTCAAAATGGGGGCTGAAAGTGATGTTAGGTCTATCATCTTCCAAGTTTATAACATCAGACTGGATTTCTAGTTCAGAGACACCTATCATTTTGGTAATCTTCTTGCGATAAACGAGGTTTTTTGCTAATTCCACCAAAGGGATTGGTATCTTAATTTTGTTTAACTCATTTTCAAAACTGAAAGCTCTACTCATCGTGTCTATTTCTTTGGTTTAGACTTCCGAATTATTCCTTTCTGACTTACTTGTCTGGATAGATTTATCATTCATGGTCCTAGTTGAAGATGTATCTTTATTTACGGGTTCGGTCTCCTGTGTATGAGCTTCAACTTTTTCCACCTCGGGCTCTTGAGTGCTTACTCTTCTAGTTTTTTTGTTGGGTAATGGGGTCTCGTCTGAAGGAGGCTCGTAAGATTGGCCTCTTTGAAGGATTTTCTTGGGTTGAGTCGTCGAGGTGGGCTTATTCTTAGATCTTAGGTTGTACTTTGGTTGAAAATCGACCATCATTATCTCGGTTTCTGGTTGAGATTCACAGAGATCAGTGTGATCACCTTCTTCACCCTCATTTGACGATTGTGGCGTGCTTAAATATTTTTCATAGTCCTCGCGAGTCATATATGGTTGACTACAATCATCACCGAAGTTTGTGACATCATTAACTGAATCTCCATAGTCCTGAAAATCATTCGCTCCAATAAAATTTTCAGTCTTTAAAGGAGTTTGTATCTTTTGATCCTCATTTTTTATTTGTCTTTATTGATTAGGAGGGTTTTGATTCCTCTTGAAATATTTTCTGGGGTAAGAGTCAGCCTTGGCTTGTTCGAGTTCCATTCTGGATATTTTATTTGACAGTTCTTTGATCACTCTAGCCATATCGTCCACCCTATCATCTGAGGATCTATTGTACCCTAAAGGACCCGCTTGTTCTCTGAATCGCTTGGTCTCTCGATTTCCAGTCTCTGCTTTATCCTTAAGTTTACTCGAATCCATCATATTATATTCCATATCTACCTCATCGTCCTGCATATGGTTTAAGGTGGCTCCCCTTCGCTCTCGCAAAAGTAGTGCGAAATCCGGCTCAAAAGCTCCGGAGAAAGTCACTTTGGTCGTGGGTTGAGATGGTTTGACTTCAGCTGGGATTTTATTGTACATCTTTTTGAATCTCTGAATGAATTCCATGATCGTTTATGAGTTCTTTTTCTTCAAAGACCCAAATTCGGTTAGATAATAGAGATGGTCTTTTCTCTCGCCCCATTGTCTGAGGAAATCATCTTCCAAAGCGTCATACAACAGGATAGAGGCTGTGGGTAGGCTCTGAAACCAAGTTCGGACCTAAACTTCAAAAGTTTGGACAAGGAGTCTCGAATATACATCCTCGTGCTCGATACCGAAGATATCTGTGAATTGTTCGAAAAAATTAATATGTTCGGCCGCAGTCAAATGCCCCTCTCCGGTGAATTTCGGTAAAATTTTTATGTAATTTTATGGAAGATCATGTAGGGGGATGGGAAATACTAATGGAGCGTATCTGGCTATGACTTTGGTGAAAAACTGGGGAGGGGGTGTAGGCCCTTGACCTCCACCTCCTCCTAGAGGGCCACCTCCACCTCCTCCTAGAGGGACACCTCCCCCTCCTCCTCCGATAAACCCTCCACCTCCTCCTATAAACCCTCCACATCCTCCTCCGGCGGCTTCCATCATTGTTTGTGGAATGTTATAAAGGGGATTTTGGAAAATTAAAAGGGAATCTTTATTTTCTTCGCGAAGAGGAAAGTCTGGTGAGGGGAGATAAGGAACGCGAGGACTTGGTTCCTCGGATTTGCACGAGACGGACTCGGGAAAACCAATGGGTGTGAGAAACAAGTGTGTGACACACTCTTCAGAATGTGGTGAATTCAGGAAATTCAACTGAAGAAGAGACGGTATTTTAAAAGTCGACGAACTTTCGAACGAGCCCTTTCCCTTGTGTGCTAAAGGGATTGTTGGATGGATCTCACCCCTAGTTTCAGAGAAAATTGGCGTTGAATATTTAGAGACAAAGCGAGGACTGAGAGAAGTTGAGGATTCGGAAGGACTCGCAGCCTTCAGTGATGGGGTTTCAGGTTTGTAAACCGAAACGATTGGCTTAAAAGAGCCTCTCACCCTTAGAATTTTTTCGGGATCGGTAACGGGCATAATCTACGTACCATCTAGGTTTTGTCTGGTATTCCTTCGACCGAATGCCAGTTTATTTCTCGTGGATTCACCAAGTGAAATATAAAAATCCTTAAAAGGCATGTACTCTTTGTTCACTATCAAAGGGTAACACTTTCAAAGAAAAACAATTGTCGTTTTCCCAGGGAAAAAGATTTCGTAACATCGATCCCCGACAATGGTGCCATAAAGATGTTGTTCCTGAGTCTTTACTTAAGGCTTAAAAGTACAGTGTCAAGGCATCCGAAAATGGGTAATAGGTGTAGAAGATGGAAGCATGAACGTTTCGGTAAAGGAAACTAGGGAAGATTCCTACGTTGACGTTGTCTAGCTTCCAACTGTTCCTGGATAGTTATGTCTCGTTCAATGGCTGCCCATGATTGTTCAAGTTCTGCCCGGTTAGCTGTCATTTTGATAATGGTGTTGAAGAGGTTTAAGGAAAAATGTGTTTGATTCAGTAGTCCGGGTTCAACGTTAGGTTGAGTTGGTACAGGGACGGTCATGGGGGAACAGTAAAAGTATGCAAGACTTTAAGAGAGGTTAAGTGTTGTCTCAGTTTGGTCTTATAAAAGAGAACTCACGGTTATAGAAATAAAATATAGATGAAAATATAAGGCTCGTTTCCGTAACTGTATTATATTTTAATAAAATGTGTGAGGTGGGAGAAAAACGTTGAGCCGTTTACAGTGTAAGGTTCCTACCAGGGGAAAATCTCATGACATAAACAGAAGAGGAAAATATGTAAGAAAATAACCAATGTAACAAAGAATATATGTAGAATTCCGAAAATGCAGATTGGTCTTACACCTGCTGATAGCTGGTGTAGAGGAAAGACAATAAACAATTACAGAAAACCCAAATTCATTCGTTATAGTAGTGGTTGTACTAAATTATAACGAAGCACATCAATTGTGAATATGAATTGCAATGAAAAAATGAGATACAAGGAAGAAAACTTGTAATACAGAAGTGACGGAATTGAGAATCTCCAGATCTGCTTTTATTAACTCTCAGTGTAAAAACTCTATTACAAATGACTCAAAAAGGTCCAACCTTGTTTACTTCTTTCTGGGGTATATTTATACAATTTTTTACAAAGCAGGTAAAATCTCAATAGTCACAAAATTTCGGTTATGACAGAGGAGAGAGAAATCGCTCCATTTCTCCTACTCTGTCTTCACTTGCTACCAGGTGTTTTTCGTCACGCGGACTTAGTGCAGGCGATACATCTTTCCACTAGCTGGGATATGAGCCGTGTTGGTTCTGCTTGATAGCTAGCCTCGACGAAGTAACATTCTCAGGCCAACTGCTGCAGCTTGTCCTCCATTTGTGCGTCAATGATGTCGAGGGCACTTAGTTGCACGTTGGGCTTGATCATGTACCTATCAACTTGGATTATATCCACCACATTCATCTGAGAGATATCAGCCAAATCTCTTTCTTCCTTATCTTTCATATCAAGTGAGATCTATTCCACATTCATTTGCATGAACGCTTCGGCATTGCCTCCACTGTCAATGCCCAGCATCTCGCCATCTAAAGAATTAAAAGATTCTTCCAGGTAAATGGTTACCTTTTGGGCTTGCTCCTTGCCCATGGAGATGTTATGCTCCCAATCCTTCAACAGGATATTTCCTCGGGTTTTCTCTGAAATGGTGAACCTGGGAGTACTCGTCAAAACCCGGTTGTTAGTGGCTATTACCGCCTCCTGGAAGGTGACCCGAGTTGCTCCTGCGTCCCTTTCTTTGGCCGATAAGTTCTTGAAAACTTGATGGACCAACAGACAGTTTTCCCAAATCGCTCCCACCTTGGTGAGAAAATTCTGTTGTGCCGAAAAGATTCTGCTCCGAATCTCGATCGCTTGGGACTTAAATATCCCGATGTCTATCATTTTGCTCTCGGTGATTTCTACCTGAGCCTGCAGCTGTTCAATCAAACTCTTATGTTGGCTCAGCTTCGTTCAACCATCTCGGACCACCAACTGTGCTTGCTCGAGCTTAGCTCTGAGCACCTCTATTTCATTTTTGTCGGCTAATCTGGCCTGTTATATTTCCATGCTAGCCTGACCTTTAGCGTTCTCCGTGGTGGTGGCCAATCTAACCTCGAGGGTCCTGATTACGCAATTCTTCCTTTTCAGTTGGTTCTTCAAAATCCCGACTGAGAATTGATTTGCCGAAGCATACGCTCCCAGCGTTCCTGCGATTTCAGTGGCGAATTGGTCACTTTTATTATCTTTTCCATCAGTCATGATTTTATAATTTTTCGCAGTAGACCCTCCTTCTTTATAGAACTCTCTTTTCACTACAACCTTCCTCTTCTTATCAAAGAAAAACTCATTCGGAGGGAGTTCTTCTACTCTTATGGGCCTCAGTTCTTCATTAAATATCCATCCCTCGCCGACATTTCCCTGTGTCGACTGCAAGGGTGTGACCGCGGTGATGGGTTCTCTGATTTGTTTTTCCAATTTTCCTAGAGTATCGATAGGACTATGCTTCTTTGGAAGTTCTGGAGTCTTTATCTCTGTCTCCGGATTCTGTTTCCTTGGCGGGTTCAGAGTCTTTACCTCTGCTTCGGGATTCCTCGTTTGTTCCTCCTCGTCCTGGTGTTTTCCAAGGTCAGGATTTGTGTCTTCAGAACCTTCAGCATCCTTTTTTTTCGTCTTGGAAACACCCAGACTCCCACCTCGCAACACAGCGGGGAGACAGCTTCGTCTATGTTCCTGGAATCTCAATACAGCGGTTGTGTCTTCGGGTGCTAAGGATTGGATCCGAGCTAGAACTTCTTCATAAGACCTCGCCCCTCGGAAAACATCATCCGGGGGTGAATTCTCAAGCTCAAATCTCTTGAGCCCACAATTAGCTAAATGGTTGCTCACAACCCTCTGTGGATCATGTTTCTTATATTCGATGGAGACCAAATTTAGGTCTTCCAGGGTTGCAGCCTCGGCTTTGGCATGCCCGAAATCTAATAAAGAATAAGAATTCAGTCGAATGGGAAAATATGGCCATACCTTCTTTGAGTACCCTTTGAGTTCTTTACTCACACCACCAATTATCGTCTTCCGAGCGATCTTGCGACAAGCCATCTTGTCAGGAATGAACAATGGCAGTGCATTAGGGGGAACAGAAGCCCCGAAAACTCTGAAGTACAAAAACTCTACCTCCACGTACCAGTCCACTATGCTTCTCAGATTAGTCGCAAGGCTGTCCGAAATACGGGTTGGTGGGTGACCAAAAATGGCGATATGAAAGGGCACCATCACCCAGTTAAAAATTTCATAGGCAAAACTTTATTCTTTGTTCTCCCATAGTTTGTCATGATATACATGTATGGGTTTTTCTTGGGCTGGAGTCCAACCCCAGCTCATCAATGGGAAAGGTGTCATAGAACAGATTGCGTCCATGATGTATGCGGACATGAAGAACGATGACGCCTTCCCATTCTTCTTCTTCTCCCGATACTCTATGACCCGATTTTCCAAGCTGTCTGAAAGCAACTTTGCCCAATTAAAATACTAACCTTCCGTGACCCAAAACATAAGAGGTACCCATGCAAGGAAAAAATGCAATGTGTCCTCTCTCCCATATAACCGGCACATCATCATAGCCACATATTTAAACTGCGGCTCCAACGAAGTGATTGAATAAACGTCGTGGTCATTAGCTCTGAACTTTGCGGTGCATGAAACCCAATCCTTTATCAAACCGGACATGGTTTTATCATACTGTGTGCACTCCTTCTTCTTGAATTCCTCCAGGAACTCAGCGCCATATGTGTAGTCAAATGTTGTGGGTAGCTTATACATGGTTTGCATATGCTCAGGCCTAAAAGTCCCTACGGTAACTCTTTGTTCGTTCATGATAGTCCTGGTTGGTAAGTCTACATGATATAACGCCCATCAGAACATGTCATAATATGGGAGAAACCGTGGCCTGGCTGCTACTCTATGCATTCTGGATTGGACAACTATCTTGTATTTGGTGTTCAGATCGTCTCTTTCATTGTCGTCAGTGTCGTCTGAATAATCCACCAATTCAGATTGTAGAATGTCTGAAACAAATGACCAGTTAGGGACCGAGTCGACACTTCGGGGTGAAGTATCAGAGACATTATCCAAGCCTTGTCCTGCAACCTCGACATTCGCCTTTGCTTCTTTCCGTGGAGCCATGGTTGAAGCTTGCGTTTTATCTCTTCTGTGATAGAACTGCGTATACATACAGAAGTTAGTTTACTCAGAAGTGATGAGCTCTGCATGCTATGAAAAATGCATAATGAAACGAAGCTCTTGCATATATTTGAAAAAACGGTACCTTTCAAAACAAGCCTGTCCAATCATATTTAGAATTAAATTTATGCCGTAAAATATGATCCTACATTCATAGATTTACCCTATTTCCCCATTAATGTCATAAATTTTGGCGGTTTAAAGTCAGTTGGCATATGGAGAGAAAAGGCTTCCTCGGGAATCGTGCAAACCTCGAAACGTGGGATATGCCTTGATTTAGTTTAATTAACCCAATCTCACCAACGTTAATCAATTTCTCGCTAGTCGTTATATCATGGATTTTATTTTAACATTTTGAGTCTCCAACTCCCGAGACCGTGAGGAACGAAATTAGTTTAATTAAAGGTAATCGCAATTTGGGGCATAATTAATTTTATAAACATTTTATTCGCCATATCGCAACTCGAAATTTCGAAGATAAGTTTCCGGGAGATTTATATGCCGAGTTGTGAAACCGTGAGACTGCAATAACAAGGCTTAATTAAGGGGAAGGTAACTTGGATTAAGTGATTAATTAATCCTGTTATAATTACATCGTGACTTTGTGAGTCAGGGTTTAGACGCCGTAACTTTCGAAAAAGATAGTGCCGAGTGGAGAAATGTCGAGGACAACTTTAATCACGGTTATCTTTTTTAACTTTAATCCTTGACCAGGGTTATCCAGAAAGGACCTCGTGTTCTCGGCTCTCGGGGATGTAAAAATAAAAATTTGGATTTGGCGAACGTTGAGGCGCGAAACCCCGACGACGTCTAATCATGAGTTAAAAATTTACCCTAGTCATTGTTTTGAGTGAGACTTTAAAATGACTTCGTTGTTTTGTGACTCAGGACATGTGAATTCATGAGTCATAGTATCCGACCAGCGAGATCCCGAAGTAGAACAAAAAGAGGGAACATTCCTACGAAAGGTAGGACTTGCTTCGAGAGTAGAAAAATCGTCGCTGCTCACGTGACAAGTTTCAGAGGTCTCAATATCTCGGAGGGAACAAGAACACCATCTTTAGATTTCAAGCATCAAATGAAAATTGTGATGGGTTAAAAAATAGGGGCGGCTCCAACATAATGGAAGATGCAGAAGAAGAAGAAGTTGAAGCAAATTGCAACATCTCGGATTTCAAAGAAGAAAATAGAGGTCAGTTCTTTTGCTTTAATTGTGAAGGAGTAGGTCATGTTGAATTTAAATTTCCTCATACAAGGATTGAAAGAAATGACACTGAAGAAGAAAATTCCAATGAAGAAGAAGAAAATCATGAAGAAAAAATTATTCAACAAGAATATGAGAATCTTAAAAAATTGAGGCATGTTGAGATTGAAAACAGCAAGCTCAAACACACGCAAACAAAACTAAGAAGTGAATTGATTAGTTGTGAAAAGACAGTTGTAATCTTGAAGAAACAATTAGAAGACTTTGAGAAACTACGAGAAGAAACCATTTCCTTGAAAACTCTACTCAAAGAAGAAAGAAGAATAGGAGAAGAAAGGAATGTCCAAATGAAGAAGAAAGAATAAGATTGTGAGAAACTTGAACAAGAAGTTGTCTCATTGAGGAAGATCTTAAGAAACTCTCAAGTGGCAAAAGACTTAATACATATTGGATTCATGGGTGAAACTTCATACAAAGAAGATGCAAATACCAACAAGAAGGTTGAAGAAAGATCTACATAGACAATTGATGAAAAGTGGACCAGAATACCAAAAAAAAGGAATGATTACAAAAGAGATGAATATCCAAGAAGACCTCCTACCTTCAGGAATCAAAGAAGCTTCAATCAGTATGAAGGAAACTATAGAAGAATAGATCATGAACCCAGATGGACTACATCACAAAGAAGGTCACTTACTCCCAGGTATCAAAACTTCTTTTTTGGTCATTGTTATACTTGCAAACTTTTTGGACATAAGGCAATTAATTGCAGAATCAATGAAAGGAACAAATACGCAAGAAACATGAATGGTGTAAATAAAAGATATGGAAATAATCATGGATTTGTCAAACAAAGTTATAATTCATTTTCCCCATTGATAGAAAAAAATATTGCATGCTACAAATGTAATTATCTTGGTCACAAAGCACAAGATTGCAAATATATGAATGAAGATGTCCCTATGCCAGCCACGGTATGGAGAAGAAAAGAGATTCCAAACAATGAAGATTGTTGAATAACATTGACCGCTGAAGAATGTAAAGAATAAGTTGAATGGTACATAGACAGTGGATGTTCTTCACACATGACCGGGGATCAAGACAAATTCATCAACTTGAAGAGAAAGGGTGGCAATGTTGCATTTGGAGATGACTCATCTGCTAAAATACTTGGAGAAGGTGTAGTAGAGCTTGGAACAAAAAATGTAAAAGAAAAGAATGTTCTATCGGTTGAAGACTTGAATCATAATCGACTCAGTGTTAGTAAAATGTGTGATCAAGGATACACTCTTATGTTTGATTCCCAAAAATGCAAAATCAGAGAAAATAACTCAAGAATATTGGTTGCAACTGTAACAAGAAGACCGAACAACATATACATCATATACATGAAGAAGAGAGAGAATACAGAAGCCACACAAAAGGATTCTAAGGAAGAAAATGTCCCAAAGACCAAAAATAAGGATGAAGTATTATTGAGTGCCACATGTTCAGGGGGAGAAGCCCCAAAGAAGAGAGTTACATTTTTCCACTAAACTCAGGGGGAGCAGCCCTAACCTTTTCCATTGTTGTCAAAGGGGGAGAGAAATTGGGATCATGATGATAGGGGGAGCATGAGTGTTTCCATCAATGACAAAGGGGGAGATTGTTGGAAGATTGGTTGTTGTCATTGATGTCAAACCTAGTCATGGGTTTTGGACCACAATATTGATGAAGCTATTTGTACATGAAGGAAAATGCACATCCATATACAACACCCTTGGATGGATAGTATACATCATGTTATTTCTGGTGGTATGTGGCACGTCACGTGGATCCTCATGGTTGAGGATAAATGAATTTTTGAAGATGACAAAGTGAATTGAAGAAGGAAGTACATGTAGGCCCTGAAGATAATTAAAGAAAATAATTACAAAATAAGAAAGTGTCAGGT
>ML786921.1:235601-291219 GCA_009831015.1 Picea engelmannii | reverse complement strand
TTCCCTTGAACAATAACTATTGATTATTTCTCATATATTGTGCATGGTGTATTATGGTGTATTGGTGTAACTCTTATACTATTGTTCATTGCTCATTGGATATAGTTGAATGGTTTAAGTATAAGTTGAAAAAGGTTTTAAATGGTACTTGATACTAATTCACCCCCTTCTCAGTATCAACACTACCATGGTCCATCACCCATAGTGTCTGGATATTTGGTTTATGTCAAGAAAGCCATCACACCCAGTTTGCGATATCCCCTCTACATATTCACCACTTGAGGACACTCACAATGTTCCCATTGCACAAGTCACCTCCCCGGATCCCCTGTATTGTCGCATCTTCCACTACGATGAAGATATCCTGGAGGAACTCACTACCCCCTATTGTCCATGGAATGCACTCCATCACCGAGTGATTTTTCTCTCATAAGAATCCTTTAACCCCCCAATTCAAGCCTCTGTATCCACAATAGAAACCAAGGATTTTATTCCTTAATGGAATATAAATTGGTTCAACAACCCTATTCCTTCCCTAGATTCTTTTGAGGAAGGAAACATGGCCAATATATCCCCCACCGTCAAAATTGACATATCCATCAAACTGGGAATCATAGAAGAAATCATTGTTAGCATCGCATGCTCCCCTGAGGAACTTACCACTTACAAATATCTCTTTCAGGAATATCAAGATATTTTCTCCTAGTCATATACGAAGATTCCCAACCTCGATCCTTCTATCATCAAACATTGCATTGACACATGGCCAGATGTCACCCCAATCCTTCAAAAAAAATGTCCACTTCACCCATCCAAAGTAGTGGCTATCAAAGCTGAAATTGACAAGTTACGCATCATTGGGTTCATTTACCCCATTGCATATATCTCATGGGTTTCTATCCCCATCCCCTTTAACAAAAAATAGGGCACTATTTTTGTCTTCACTGACTTTTGTGATCTCAACCATGCTTTTCCCAAAGACAACTTCCCAACCAATTTCATCGACCAAATTATTGATGATTGTGCCAACCAGGAGGCATTATTCTTCATGGATGGGTTCTCCAGCTACAATCAAATCCAAATCCATCCACTAGATCAGTATAAAACTGCTTTTACTACCCCATGGGGTACTTTTCTTATTGTGTCATGCCTTTTGGACTAAAAAACGAAGGTGTTACATTTCAAAGGGCCATGAATTATGTTTTTCATGATCTTTCTCGCATAATTCTCGCTTACTTGGATGACCTCACTGCTCAATCCAAGAAACTAACTTATCATTTAGATGACTTACGTTATGTCTTTCAACGATGTCACCAATACATTATCCGCTTGAACCCTCTCAAGTGTGTATTTTGTGTAACCGTGGGATGCCTCCTTGGTTTCATAGTCTCCAAACATGGCATCATAGTGGACCCCCTCAAGGTCCAAGCTATCACAGAAATTCCACCACTTAGGAATTTGTGCTAACTACAGAGCCTACAAGGCAAAGCCAACTTTTTACGTCGCTTTGTACCAAATTACACCAGTTGTGTGCATGGTTTCCTTCTCTTAGTACGTCATGATATCCCATTTCGATGGGATGAACATACCCAAACCGCTTTTGATGATTTAAAAATGGTGCTCTCCCATGCCCCTTTGATTATTCCTCTAGACTATGATCACGATTACATCCTCTACTTATTAGCCTCAGCCATCTCAGTAGCAGGAGACCTCATTCAACTAGGATATGATGGGTGGTACTATTTCATTTACACAGTCACATTCCCTGGGTCACCGTCCGCACTCGACCCCCGGGGATAATTTTTCTCACATCACGTCCAGGTACTTGGTCATCAAAACTAGTGAAACCCCTTCAGGTATATGTTCGCCACTGGAATGTAATCATTCCCTCTAAATATCAATTGCATCCCCCAATCACACCCTCCGACATTCAACTTTAGGGCCTCCTACATCTGGCTCTATAGTACCATCACCTCAGTTTCATTTTTGTACTATCACCCGGTAGCACTCCCCCCCACATGATTTGTCCCATTCATAGTTCCCCTTTGTACTTTGAGACTCATGTTTCTTTCACCTCCTAAGGATGGGAGTCTCGATAGTCTTATGCACTCCCGAGAATAAGCCACATACTTCTTCTCATCATGTTGCTAGCTTTCCCAATGAACTCCCAAGTTATATCATCAGGGTTCTATTTGACTGCACCTCCACAATATCATTAACCCTCCATTTCATCCACAATCAATTTTCCCATCTATAGATTGTCCTCCATTCATTTCCCTCATACAGAAACCCACTCATGGGCCCCCCACCCTCCACCAGTTCTCTTCACAACTTGAGCCCTCACATGCCAAGACATCTTGCACTGGGGCACCTATTTCTGTATTTGCACATTCATCCCAAATTATTCTTTATTTATTTGGTCATTGTAAAAATCCTTTGTTTCTATCATTTACTTAGATTTTTGTCATCACCCTTGATGACCTTCTTTTCCCAGAAATGCAACCCATGTCACCCTTGGTTGGGGAATCCACTCTCATTGTGACATCATTCATAAGCCCTGAGTCTCCCAAACTCCATGTACCCTTTATCTCTGAGTTTATACACTTTATCACACATATGGAACAATTTAATCCCATGTCTATTCATCCCCCTGACACTAGATACACTTTTACGGTTGCTTCCAATCACCCTTCAAACACACCCCCAACCAAGGGAAGTCTCGAGTCTCACCGCATATTGACTTTTTTCATGTTCCCTATTGGTTCTTGATCATATCCCCAAGGATTTCATGAATCCATTTTCTTATTGGAGTCATGTCTCCCTTTTTGTCGACATCAGTACAGTTTCCAGGAGGGAAAAAATATCTTGACTCTCATTACCTTTACAATGAGGAGTCTCGGATGACACAGAGAGAACCATCATTTCTCTTTGATTCCGTTGACCCCCATAACATTCAAATTTAGTAAAATATCATGTTACGGTGGGTCTTACTCTGTGACTACTGCAGTTTTTTTATACCACCCAAATACCTCTGCATTTATTAGGCGGGAGAGGGGAAAATGCGGGACCCCAAATATTTGTCTAGGCAGAAAAAATAAAATATGTATACAAACGAGGCGGGCATGCCCCATGCTCGTGTCATGTAACTCAAAATGTAAGACAATAACTAAAGTTGTATGCTGATGTAGATAACTGCAATGCCCTCTGGGGAGGTTTGATAATGACTGTTATCACTGAAGTTTTGTCTGCAAACGGTTATAGGAATCTAGCATCTTCAGAACAGCTATGAGTTCACCCGTGGACCAAAATTACCAAAAAAGCGTTTCCAAAAGGTCCAAAACTATACAAACAGTTATAAAATCAAGGTGTGTTATGACTACACAGGGCATGTGTGCACATGCACCATCCATAAACGCAAGAAAAGTGCACATGCGCACGATGCGCGACTGTGGTCACTAAAATCCATGCACACCTGAGAAACAGTGCATTTATGAGATTGGTCGGCCTCCCACCCACTTCTGGTTCAGCTTCCAAGTTGATTTGACATCCAAATCTCAGTTAGATCTAACTGGGTGGCTGGTCAAAGACGTAAAAGTGTCGTAAACATCCCCTTTTCACACTAAAAGTTGGTTGCACAATACCTCAAAGTCGTGCTATAAAACAAGGCCATGGGTGCACTAAATTTTCAAGGAATTCATTTGCAAGGTTATGCTATTGCTATTCTCTTGGGGAATCCTCTTTTATCATCAAGAGTATATGTTGTTGGGAAAAATACCCTACGGACTAGAAAACTAGGGTCAGACTTGCATGCAGATTTTGACCGTAAAGAAATTACTTTTTAACCTACCACCCAAAACTTAAACCCCTCTTTCGTGGTACATGCATGGAAAGAAACTACTAACCTTGTTACTGATGTTTGGTGTAGATACTCCATTGCGCTTTTGTCCTCTTGCTGGATTTGCTCCTTCCAACGATAACCTGCAATCAAAACAAACAACAATGCATGCACGCTACTTTTCTACTTGAGGGTTAGAAATTAAGCACAAATTAAACAAATCATAGATAACTCATGCATTGGGACAGGAAAAGTATTCTTTTATTATTTTCAAAATGAATCAACTTACAATCAAAGTCGAGACCGGCCACCACTCCTTGATCCTGATCCTGGGCTCCTCCTCTTCTGTCCTCCAACTGCTTTGCATTAATTCTCCTTTGGCTTGAGGAAAGGCTAAAGGGTTGGGACAATGGATTTGGAAAATGGGCAGAGTTTCTTCGCTATATTCTTCCTCCTCGAAATGGTACCCCTACCCCTTTTTTTATAGGCTAGAAGGAGCTAGGGTTTTGGATGAACCCTCGGCCATGCATGGCCGGGAGTTTCAGTTAACTGACCCATAGATTTTTGTCCCGTTGGCAAATTTCCTATTTTTGTGCTTTGTTAGGTACACATGGGTTGTAGTGGGACTGCCAGCGTGCACACGCATGCAATAATGGGTTAGGGAACGTGGGCCTTGACCCAAGAGGACTTTCAAGAGTTTATTCAGCATAGTTTTGGCAAGGAAGGGACATGAGTTGGCCTGATGCCAGGTAAGCATGTGTGGTGCAATTTAGGGTTATAACAGTATACTAGCATCATTAAATTTGGGCAATCCATCTCACTATTTGAGTGGATTATCTTGGGATTCTTTCACCATTTCTTTCAAGTTTCCAAAGTTGTAAGAAGAGCTCAAATTGTGGGGGTCCAAGAGCCCTCCCTTTGAGGAAGAACGAACCCAAAGTCCCCTTTCTTCTTGGTTTTTTATTTTTCACTAATACAATCCTTTCCATTGGTGACCTGAGTCTTGTTTGTTTCTTGTTCTTATGTCCTTATGCTCAATAGTTTAGTTGTTCTTCCATTTTCTAGTTTGATTCTTAGCTTAGTATTTTATGTTTCTTTTTCTAACCCTTTCCTTTACTGCTTTCTTGCTTAGCTAACCCAAATAAGCTTGTAAGAACCTTTGTTTTGCTCATTTAGGTGACGAAAGAGGCGCAACAGATTGGTGACTCCACTGGGGAAAGGTATCAATTTCCTACCCCAATTGGGTTTTTCTAGCTCTTTTTTTGGTTTATTTAACTTGCAGGTACCATAACCGGCCCAATCCGACCTGCAAAACATCCAATTCAAAGATGAATTGAGAGAATTCCATTCATAATTTTCTTCATGGCCATGTGATAGGTGTGCACGAGTTTATAGGCCCACAATCGTGCATCATGCCCATGTGTGAAAAAATTACTGTGTTGTTCAGTGCCCTTTGTGCACCTGCACCCAAAAGTCTTCTTCGATTTGCGCATAAGCACTCAGTGTGCCTCTATCTACTCTGAGACCCGCGCACCTGTGCAGAAAAATACACATTGTAATATTTTTTTTGATTTGGGGAAGGCCCCTAGCCTTCTTAAAAATGATTTCATGCATGTTGTAATATGTACCAGACTTAGTTCCCTCTCCATATAAAGGGATTAGTCAAAACACATAGGCACTTAGGGGGTTTAAAATCAATATTTCCTCTTTTGCTTTCATTTTTCCACATGGATGACTTTCTTTGACTAAAATTATAAGTTGGAATCATTTGTAATCACATAAATCTTGCATTGGGACCAGAAAGTGGATAACAATCGTTTAGTATGCTCTTCTGTCGCGCTTCAAAGTGACCTTAAGAATAAAAAAAAGGTTGTAGGATAATTTCATCTCCCTTAAAAACACTAAAACCTTTAGGAGAGGACAACAGCCCCCTCGAGACTCCTCTTAGTGTATTTTTCAAACACACCTCAAGATTGTAACGGGCCCATAGATGCCCACATGCTACAAAGATAGGATAGTGTTGAAATTTAATTTCTTAGATTAAATCACTCGGGAAGTTTAAAGGTTTTGTAACGGGCCCATACATGCCCACATGATCACAATCTATGATAGTTTCAAAGTTTTCTTAGATTAAATCACAATAGGGAGTTAAAAGAATAGTAACAGACCCACATGTCCACATGCTAGCTTCCTAGGGACTTTTGAATTACGCAAGGTTGTACCAAAGGCATTTAGTTAATTAGGTAATCAACACTTGTAAGGACCAAGTGAAGTCTACATGCAGCAAGGTGACACCTAATTCATTAAAACATTGGCACACTTTCACTCATTCACACACCAAAGTCACTTATCACTCACATAGTTTTCATCTCGAAACATGGAGGTCAAAGTAAGATTCCTCCAATGGGATTCTGAAACACCCCACCCTTTTCTTGATGAAACTATCCACTCCCATTTAATTTCAACAAGTTTGGCTCACACCCCCAATCTCTCAAACAACCACATCTAAAAAATTTCAAAAAACTCACTAAGTTTTCCTCCATAGGAGGTACCAAAAGAAATATTTTAGTCTAGGTAGGATTTCATGGATAGGCATCCAAATAACTCCCCATTATCTGGTTCTCACGTTGTCAAAACAATAGAAGTTGTCAAATAAGGAACTGTAAATCCTCCAAGTCAATTTTTCCTAACACCATAAGGTAGGGAGATACCCGTGAAGGGTTGAAGGATAAGGTCCAGTTGTTTTGTGCATCCCCCCTTGAGGAACCCACCTCTTAGACAGGATCCATCCCTTGACCAATTTATTAGGCCGAAAATCTAAATGTGACCAAATTTTAGGACATCTACCCAGGTGGCAATTGTGGGCTACAATTGCACCTTGATCGGATTTTGTGTGGCTATTGGGAAATATCGCCAGTTCTTTCAGGATAAGCCCCCTCTACCCCTAATTATAACTGATCACTTCATCCTTCACTAGTTTCTCTTCTGGTGACTTCAAACCCCATTGTCGAGTTCTATTGGAAGGTCCAGTGCTATTTTGAGAGGAAGGACGTTACGTCTTTTAGGACACAAGCATTTCTTTTCTTTGTTTCCCCACGCGGACAAAATCCACTTACAACATATATGCCTCTTTATCAAAACACTTTATGTATGATGCACTTCTAATTACATTCGATTTAGATATATATGGTGTAAAGTTTAAAAAATTGCAAACAAAGGCTCTTGTTTATCTATTACTCTCACCACCATTCGCACACATCCACTCAGCTAGTCGGACATCATAGGGGACCCACAGAACCCCCGTCATTCCAAATTCTTGCTAAACCTCCCTCCTATTCTAGGGGGACTTCCTAGTCTTGCCAACTCATCGACCCCACCTTCACACACTCCAGTGAGTGCCACTGTCTTAGGATCATATTTGCTTGGCTCCACCTTACTTGGGTCCAATTCCAAAGGTCCACAGTCCACTCACTCTCCTTTACATGGAAGTGGGGGGCCAACTTCCTCTCAAGGGGGAAGTACAAACCCAACTATCCCCCCCCCCCAAGGGTTAGGTTCACAAAACACTCACACCATGGATAGAACTAATCCTCTGCCACCACTACAGATGCCATACTTGGCCTCTCTAAGCATACCAGATCTAATAAAACTCACAAATGACCCTATATTGCATGACCCCACATGGCCTGCAATGCCTACCAAACTACCTTTAGATATCCCCAAGTTTGAAGGAAAGGTAGGGGATGACCCTGCCAATCATGTCATGAATTTTCACTTATGGTGCTCTTCCAATAGCATTATGGATGATTCCATCGAACTACGATTATTTCAATGCACACTCACTGGAACATAAGACAAATGGTATGTAGACAAAAAGTAGGGGTCCCATGCAACTTTCGAGTCCTTGGCCAAAGAATTTTTGACCTTCTTCCAATTACCAATCCGCCATGACAATGATCTTGAACTACTCTCTAATTTTAAACAAACCTTAGCCACACATATCACTAATCGCATTCACGAGTGGCATCGATGACGTAGTTTGTACAAAGCAGAAACCACCAAACAATAGTGTCTTGATTGGTTTCTCAGATCACTTGTCTCTCTCCTCGGTAAATATGTGGCTTCCACCTTCCCTCAATCGGAAGAAGAAGCCATCAGTAAAGATAAAAAATATGACCTCATCTATTCACAATCATGGTACTTGTACACAGTACTTCTTGATCTCCCAAAACCCGTGCCATTTGGACAAGACAAACCCAGAATGTCTCACTTAGCAGACGGATTGATTGGTAACACCACGCACCACAATCCACAACTCCAAAAATCACTAATGTATGGCACACCCCAATATATGCCATCATATGGAGGAACCCCTTATTATCCCCCACCCCCTTATCAACAACCATACCCTATTGTCCTTCCTCCACCCATCAGTGGACCACCACTAGCACCCACAATACATCCACCTATCCAAACAAGTCCTGGTACTCCCTCTACCTCAACTTATACTCTAAGTACTAGCGAAAGCACCACGCCTTCATATGTACCTTACAGATAATTACCCCCACAGAATCTATACTTTCCATTTCCTGGTCCTCCACAGCCCATGGCTCCACCACAAGGACACCCTCACGCTGGGGTGAATTTTGTTCAACCCTCTCCCATTCAACAATATCAAAATTTTGAACAGCTGAATATAGAAAATCCGACCCATTAGTTGAATAATGCCAAAAATAAAGGAAAAAATAGGAACAATAGCAACCCAGGTCAAGGCAGGAATCACCCCCAATAGAACCAACCTACTGGGGGCAACCAGAACCAAGGGAATCAAAACCCCCAAGGGGGCAATAATAACATACGTCAAGGGAAAAATAAAAATAATCTTCGAACCAACTTCCCTTGTGCCCTTTGCGGTGACTTTGATCATTATACTCATCACTGCCCCCAAATCAATGATTTTAAACGAATGAAAGACTCAAGAAATGGACCACATCCTCTAGCACAGCCTGCCCCTCAGCAGGCCCCACAATAATACATACAACAACCCACCCCAGCCATGCTGCAAAATCCCATTCCACACCAGGGTGTGATGAACACCCAATAAGACATTCATCCTACCCCACCATAGTTGGGAAAATATCTCAACCCGAACAATCCCATAGATCACACTATCCTCCTCACTAGTGAGGAAGAAGTCCTTCTACAGACACATAGTCTTCAATACCGTGCACCCGCTAAGTCTCCTCCCATTCCCCCAGAAACAATCCCAACACCAATTGGACCCCCGTTGGTGATTCCTCTCCCTAACATGGAAACACCTCTTTGCATCCCTCGCATCCCATTGCGTAGGAATGTCCACAACCTGTAGGCTAGGGCGGCTAATAATTACAGTTTGGTCAATGACTTAGCACAGTCCCTAGCTTCCATGTTAGTCTTAGAAGTACTTCAAACTTGTCCCACTCAGCAAAAGTCATTACTTTCTACCTTGGGGGAAGTAGACCCCGTGGATACCCAACTCATCACATTTGATCTCGACAGCGGAGAACCTCACCTCCCCGCTCTCATCACTTTTCAAATCCCCATTAAAATTCAGAACATTAATGTTCATCAGTGTATCATCAATGAAGGTGCATCCACATGCATCATCTCCAAGTCTATATGGAAAAAAATTGGTTCCCCCAAACTCATACCATCTGCCATTACCTTAAGAGCTTATGACAGATGACCATCTTCTCCTGAAGGGCTCTTCCAAAATGTCCCTGTAGAACTTGAGGGCAAGACCATTCTCATTGACATTGAAGTTATCAATGCCCCACTTGATTACAATATTGTGTTCGGTCATAGCTACATGTACACTATGAAGGAAGTTGCCTCTTCCCTCTTTTCAACCATGATGTTCCCCCATAACGAGAAGATCATTACAATTGACCAAGTTTCACATTATGAGCCTAACCCTTCTGCCAACATCGATAACATTCTCTTCCTCATCCACACTAATCTTGAATCATACCCACTCATCGAAATGGGGCCCATAATTTTCAAAGAACCATCATTGTTAGGAACTTACCATGGTGCACCACCACTCCTTCATCCTTCCAATTAGATATGTGTCGTATCATCCAAAGGAACTGACATTGAGGATACCCTTCCTCCCAAGGAAGCTTCTCTCATATCTAATGTCCTGCTAGTCACATAGCCCCTCCCTCACGAGCCTCCTCCAAACTCGTTGACTCCCCTAGTTCACGATTTCACCTCACCCCAAGGCCATATCCCAGTTTGGGAGACAGTTCCCCAAGCCATTACTCAAATCCCCTCCTTTTACCCTCCACCAGGCGTACAAGATTTCCAAGTATATGCAACACTTACTCTCCCTAATATGGTGTTGGCAATCCCATTTTGGTATTTACATCCACCAGATATGGTTCCTCAACCATCCCTCCCCCCCCAAACAGAAGGAATCCCAATGACGATTACCATACTCACTCCCATTGTACCCTCTACACCCCCACTCACTAACCTCCCTGCCACAGCTGGGGGTAGGAGAAAGAAGAAGGAGCCCACAGCTCCACTTCCCCCATGCATCCAACCTCCTTGCGCACTATGTGAGAAAGATGGATACCCAACCAACAAATGCCCATCTCTACCTGAGTTACATAACCTAATTCAACTCAATCAAACACCATCACAGTTCATCACTTTAGCAAGTATTGTCTCTACCTCCCCTAACAAAAGTAGCAAAGGGCTGCGAACCAAATTCACTTGCGCCATATGTTCAAAATATGGCCATTATACACACCATTGCCCAGCACTACCTCAATTCCAACAGACATTAGTAGCAGTAAACCAAAGCTTCCAACACGAACCCAGTCTAGCTACATCATCCCCACCAAACATCACTGACATCCATTATGTCATGACTTCAGTCAATGAACTCATGAGATGCCCTTTCTCTCTATGTGAATCCTTATATAATTTTACATATCAATGTCCTATGATCATTGAATACAGACAATGCCAAATGACCCTGATTCAAACTCCTGCACCCCTTACAGAATCGATGATTAACCTTACTCCATCACTAGAGATTCTTCATATTATTTCTCCTGAACCAGAAGCACTCCCTATTCCTCCATGGTTCTTGGATGAGTTATACGAGGAATTACTGCCAAATCCCCCCAATTCTCCCATTCATTTCCCCATGGAAATTTTACACCCAACTACCACTAATAATCCTCAGTTTCTCAATATTTGGTTTATGTCGAGCGAACCATCGCAATATCATTGCATCATTTCCCCTGCTTTTTCACCGTCAAAGAACAACCACACGGAAACAGTCACCGATATCACTCTTTTATATCCCTTGTACTCCCTCCAATTCCACTGTGACGAGGACATACTCAAGGAATTAACCACCCCCAACTACCCATGGGACGTGCTACACCACAGAACACTCTTCTTTCCACAAGAAGCCTTCACTCCTCCTAACCAAGACCCCATATATGCAATCGAAACCAAGGATTTTATCCCATCAGGGCATATCGACTGGTTCAACAACCCCATCCCTCCCCCTGATGCTTTTGAAGAAAGAAATATGGCCAACATCTCCCCCACCAACAAAATCGATATTTCCATCAAAACTAGAGTCATCGAGGAAATCACCATTGGCACTGCATGCACTCCTCAAGAAATCACCGCCTATAAATCCCTCTTCCAAGAATACTGGGATATTTTTTCCTGGTCATACACAGAGATGCCTGGCCTTGATCCCTCTATTGTCAAACATCACATAGACACCTGGCCTTATATCACACCGATTCGCCAAAAACAACGACCTCTACACCCATCCAAAGCCACGGATATCAAAGCTGAGATTGAAAAATTACGCGCGGTTGGCTTCATCTACCCCATTGCCTATACCTCATGGGTTTCCAACCCTGTAGCTATTAACAAAAAATAGAGCATTATCCGGGTATGCACAGACTTTTGCGATCTCAATTGCGCCTATCCCTAAGAAAACTTTCCAACACCTTTCATCCATCAAATTATTGACAAATGCACAGGCCACGAGGCTTTATCCTTCATGGATGGTTTCTCTAGCTATAACAAAATCCAAATCCACCCAGCTGATCAATACAAAACTGCATTCACCACCCCTTGGGGTACTTTTTCATATTGTGTCATGCCTTTTGGCCTAAAAAATGCTGGCACAACTTTCCAACGAGATATGAAATACATTTTTCATGATCTAGCTCATATCATCCTCGCATACTTGGACGATCTCACAGCTCGATCCAAAAAAATGCACCCATCATCTTGATGATTTATGGATCATCTTCCAACGATGTTGTCAGTACAACATCTGCTTGAACCCCCTCAAGTGTGTGTTCTGCGTCACTATCGGGTGCCTCCTCGAATTCATCATTTCCCAAAGTGGTATTACTGTGGATCCCCTCAAAGTCCAGGCCATCACAGAAATTCCACCCCCTCGGAATTTACGCCAACTCCAGAGCCTACAAGGAAAAGCTAACTTTCTATAGCAATTTTTCCCTGACTATGCCACTTGAGCACACGGTTTCGTTCACTTAATATTCCATGGCATCCCATTCCATTGGGATGAACATGCCCAAAAATCATTCGACGACCTTAAAATGGCACTCTCCAATGCCCCTTTAATTAGTTCACCCGACTATAATCGTGACTATATCCTCTACATATCATCATCATCTATCTCAGTAGCAGGAGTTCTCATTCAAATCGACGATGACGATCGTGAGCATGTCATTTAATACATTAGTAAAAACCTCTCAAGGCCACCCTTGAAGTATAATCATGAAGAGAAACTATCCCTTGCAGTCATCCTCACAGTCGAGAAAATGTGCCATTACATTCTGCTTCGCACGACTAAAGTCATAGCAGATTCCAACCCCATGCAATACTTGTTCATTCGTCAGAAAATTAATGGAAAATTTTTCCGATGGATCGTTATCCTTCAAGAGTACGATCTCGAATTTTCAACACCCAAGAGAAAGAAATCTCTTGTCCTCGCCGAACTTGTCACAGCCTTCCCCTTCGATACTACCAGTGCCCTCGTCAATACCAACTTCCCCGATGAACATCTCTTTTATATCACTTCGGATGATCCTTGGTACGATGACCTCCTTGTCTACCTCCGAACACAAAAGTTTGGTAACCACCTCTCACGAGATGATCTTCGTTGTATTCGCCACCATGCCCCTTTCTATCTCCTCATCGAAGAGATCTTATATCGAAAAGGAGTGGACACCATACTCCATCGATTCTTAACTATTGACGAAGCTGATAGAGTCTTCAATGAATGTCGTAGCGGCGCGTGCGGGGGCCATCTTTCAGGGATGTCCACCGCTAAGAAAATCATCCGAGTAGGTTACTTTTGACCTACATTTTTTCACGATTGCATTCATGTCGTGAAGTGATGCAATAAATGTCAGCTTTATGCCAACAAAGCATGAGCACCACCTGCTCTTCTCCACCCAGTCATTACTGCAGGACCCTTTTGTAAATGGGACATCGACTTCATGACTTGCAACCCCCCATCCAACAATGGACACAAATACATCGTTATCATAGTTGATTACTTCACAAAATGTGTTGAAGCCATGCCTACCTTCAACAACACTGCTGACACTGTAGAGCATTTTTTTCTTTAATCAGGTCATATCCCACTTTGGAGTGCCACTCGACCTAGTCTTTGATCACGAGAAACATTTTGAGAATGAGATTTTCATTGAAATCTCATCCCGGTTAGGATTCTCCCATGAGTTTGCCTCACCATATTACCCTCAGTCCAATGGACAAGTCGAAGCAGTTAACAAGGTCCTCAAGACCATGTTACAGCGCATGATTAATAAACATAAGACCAATTGGCATCATATGTTATTTTCTGTGCTATGGGATTACCGTACGGCCATGAAAATGGCCACTGGTTTCACACCATTTCATCTAGTCCACGGGGTCGAGGCCACTCTTCCTATCGAGTCCAAAATTCCCACCTTACGCACTGCAATTGAGCTATTACCTGACACTTCTCCAATGGAGTAGTGTTTCTGAACTTAGAGACCCTGGATGAAGATCGTCAAACTTCATTACAGAATAATGAGGTAGCCAAAAAACAATCAAAGGCCACCTTTGATCGCCATGTAAACCTTCACTCGTTTCATGAAGGCGACCTCGTCCTTACTTACAATATCGCTCACGATACCCTCAGTCATGGAAAATTTGAGTCACTGTGGCATGGCCCCTACATTATTCAACATTGCCTCACCAAAGGCACATACGTCATGGCTTCCCCTAAAGGCCTCTCTCTCAAAGAACCCGTCAACGGGTTATACTTAAAGAAATTTTACACCTAAGAGTAGCCATTCTACATTAGGTTATTTCTCTTATAGTGTTTTTAATCTTTTTTTTCCATGCCTCATGTCTAAACTATCAGTTTTGTTATTGACAGATGCTTCCTCCACCAGCCTACCACATCGGTTACACCGACGGCACCAGCCGTTGGACACAAAATCTCGCTTCGACAACTTGGGCCCTCTATTCCCCCTGAAATGAACTGCTCCACTCTAGCGGCATATGTTTGGGTTCAGCAACCAACAACTAAGCCAAGTACACTGCCATCATTGGCCTCCTCGTTGATGTCATCCATCATCGTATTCGTCACCTTAGCGTCCTATTTGACTCCCAACTAGTCGTCATCCAACTCAACAATGTGTACCGAGTCTGCGATCCTTGCCTTTTTCACAAATACCTGCAAGTTAGAATTTTATCTCAACATTTTCATTTCATTACATTTACACATATTCCAAGACAATTTAATCAAATCACAGATGACCTAGCTAACATTATACTCGATTGGCATATATCACATCAAGATATATCTACACACACATAAACCATCAAGAGCATGTCACAGCATATATAGATTAGACACCATAAATAACTTTAAAAAACAAAAATTCTCACACACATGTGAACATCACAAAGACCCCAAAAAATGTATATCCTTATATATATAAATGTCGGTCAACAGTAACATCAAAATGTTTACATACACATAGAATACATCGTATACAAAATCCGTAGGCTAGTGAAGCACCTTGGTACAAAACTAGTGTCACTACACCAAAATGGGCTCACCAGCCTATATATAATATAAAAAAATACACAAAGAGACACTCATGGTGCCTCTAGAGCACCACCTCCTGGCCCTCCCTCAGGCGGTGGTGCCCCACCCACTATCGGTCCCTCTGGACCTGGAGGTAACCGCCTGGTCATCATAGCACCTGCTACTGTTTCTTGCCAAACCACTATCCGCCACATCAGTGGAAATCCCACACCCTGCTCCAGGATTCCCTCATCCTTGATGTCTGACCACATGCCCTCAGGAACTCCCTGTAGCACTACTTCCAAGCAGCGGAAAATAACCTCAAAATCTCCCATGTTCTCAGCCAAAGGAGCATACGATGGCCCTACACCAAGGTCATTGAAACGATGTCTCCTAACGGCTCTCTCCTCACCAGTTGGTCTCGCCTCAACATCCTCGTGCCGTCATCTCTCCCCTGCCCGCGGCTCCTCCGACGGAGGCCTCACTAGCCCCTCACGAGCTGGCACTCTCACCAACTCAACCTCACGCCCATGAGGTCCCACATCTACACATACAAACAAACAAAGGACAACATAAACATCCATCTATACATAATACATAGGTCATACTATCTCAAATATCAACATATCAAACAAATCACAAACATACATCGGTGGTCAAATGCCTCTCCCGGAGGTAACACCATATCCGGATCACCCCGGAAATCAACCCCACAGTATGGATACTGTAATATGATCTGCGACATCTACCACCACACCTGTGCAGCCTCGGGCATGAAAAAATGGCCACCCTCACCACCACCATGGTGAATCAAAATCTGTGAACACCGCATCAGTCGCATCTCTCACGCACCAGGTGCGCCCAATAAAACTCTAGGGAACAACATCGGCACCCTCTCCAAGAACCATACCACCAAGATGGACCCAAAGGCAAAGTCCCCTAAGTCCACAACCTGACACCTATCGAGTTTCCCTTCCATCTTGGCATGCAACATCAATCCCCAGGAAAAGTACTCTCCCACCAATGCCCTCCCCATAATCCTCAGCTGACCACCATTGATCTGCTGAGTTGCAAGGGACCCATAAACCCTCATAACCATCCCTGATACACAGTGGTGAACCAAAGCATCCATCGCCCCGATACTCACTATGGAGCCTGACATAAAGTCATCTCTCAAACAATACCTCTAGCCCAAGGTAGCCAACTTCCTGTCCCCAGGTAATACAGGCTCCATCAGTAGGGGCATTCCCTGAAAAGGGAGCCCATTCAGAAAATACACATCCTCCGCCATAGTGAAGGCTAGTTTCTCACCTTACACCATAAAACAATGAAGATATAGACTCCACATCCAGATCAAGAACTGTAGAAGGTAATCCTAGGCCTGGATCAAGGGGCACTCAAAAAACATCAGTAGCCCACAAGTGTCCAAAGTAGCATGAACCGTTGGCTCCTCAATAGCCACGACCTCCCTAACCTGTGACCAATCCCTCTCTCGCCAATGAACCGGCATCGCCCCAATACTCACCTACAATCACATAAATCTAGTCCTAGATCAACAATCTTGAACATAAACACATTAAAATCTCCAAAAAAGATGATGTTTGCACCTGACAGCCTTGCCTCTAAGGCACGGTTGTTTAAACCCATAGGCATGCACACATGCGCACTTATTCACCCCACAGGTGCACACACATGCGTGCCTATTCACCCCACTGGTGCACACACATGTGTGCATGTTCATCCCACAGGCATGCATGAATGTGTGCCTATCAACCATACATAGGCACCTTCATGCGCCACTATCACGTACACAGGCACACATCACAGCGCACCTATCCGCTACACAACTGCGCACCCATGCACAGTTGTTTAGCTAAAAGGCGCGCATACAATGTGCACCTTTATTCCCCCTTGGGGTGCACCCATGTGCGGATTATTGGATAACAGGCGTGCAACCATGAGTGCATATTTTTGGATCGCCAGTGCACTGGGGGCCCCATACCCACAAAACTCCCTGTACGACCCTCCGTACAGGCCCTGCCCACAAAAAGAAAACATAATTCTATGCAGGATCATAAGACCACTAAACTCAAGCTCGTTGGTCCTGAATCAAATACCTCATTCTCCCAGAATCTACAAATCTCCTCTGAATATCTCTCATCCAATCACTCTGACCACAGGCACAAATGAGGTGGCAATATGGGCCCTACAACTATATATAGTCCTTTTTGCCAAACTTCTCGACCCCATTACGGGAGCTCCGGGTGTCTGTTTTTCGATCCGTCTTCAGCCACGGGATCAGTATCCCGTCCTCTATATCAAGACAGTCCCTGGGCCACTTTTCATCCCTAGCCCCTTGGGAGCCATTTTTTCCATACTCCGTCCAAGTACGC
Source organism: Picea engelmannii (assembly GCA_009831015.1). Lineage (NCBI taxonomy): Eukaryota > Viridiplantae > Streptophyta > Pinopsida > Pinales > Pinaceae > Picea > Picea engelmannii. Next base: position 273,851 of record ML786921.1, on the reverse strand, counting down.
ATGCTCATGTTCAAAATTATCAAATAAAAGCTTGTATGTTCGATTCTCTTCAAATACTGTTCACGTCAGGTATTTGGTTTTCATGTGTGTAGGTACTTGGTCATCATACATCAGCACAACCCCTTCAGGTATATAATCAAAACTGGCATGCAATCATTCCCTCCGAATCTCAAATTGCATCTCCAGTCACACCCTCTGAAATTTTCCTTTAGGGTCCCCATATCCAGCTCTATAGTACCACCACCTCCATTTTGGGTACTGTCACCTGGTAGCACTCTCCCCACATGAGTTGTCCCATTCATAGTACGCCTTGTCACTTTGACACTCATTTTTTTTTCAACCCTTTAGGGATGGGAGTCTCGATAGTCTTACATCATGTCGTGAATCGGCCACTAACTCCTTCTCCTCATTTTTCTAGCCTTCCCAACGAACTCCCAGGAGACTTCCTCATGGATTATTTTGACTACACTCCAGCAATATCATTTACCCATCATCATTCTTCCCATCCTTAGATTGCCCTCCATACATTTCCCTACTACAGAAACCAGCCTATGGGGACCCCACCCTCCACTTGTTTTTTCCACCAACTTGCACCATCCCCAGGCCAAGCCATATTACACCGGGGCACCCATTTTTGTATCTTCATTATTATCCCCACAGATTTTTCCATTATTTTTGTAATTAAACCGTTATTCCCAGCATGTTACATAGCTTTTTGTTGTCACCTTTGGCGACCTTCTTGGCAAACGCAACCCATGTCTCCCTTGGTTGGGGCACTCCTTATCATCTACTCCTATTGACATCGTCCATATTATCCGAGTATCCCACAGGCCACCTACCTCTTCTCTCTGAGTTTGTTCACTTTGTCCCGCCTCTAGCACATCTTATCCCACGTCTTGTTGTCCCCCTGACACTCGACCTAGTTGAACGGTTGTGGCCACTTCTACTTCGCATATACCCCCAACCAAGGGTAGTCTTGAGTCTTCATACATCTTGAATTCGTCCATGTACCTCCTCAGTTCCTAGCCTCACCTAGTAGATCTCAGGAAGCCCTTCGCTTCTTAGAGTCGTGTCCCCCTTTTTGTCGACATAAACACAGTTTCCAGAAGGGTGATAGTATCTTGACTCTCATTACCTTTCCAATGAGAGGTCTCGGACGACACAGGGAGAACCATAATTTCTCCCTGCTATCGTTGACACCCATAATATTTGACTTCAACAATTCCTCATGTTACGGTGGGTCTTACTTTGTGACTATTGCAGTTGTTTCTTATATTTGTTGAAGACCTCTGAACTTGGTTGGGCTATCAATGCCTACAGAATCCGTGATACTTCTTACAGGTGTCATTGCCTACTATTCCGAGTATGTTCCTCCTCATAATTGTCCTCTGCCTTTATCACGACCGCCCCCGAGGGCACTGTAGTTGTCTACATCAACACACTGTTTATTACTATACAACACCATTATTTTTTGAGTTACATGACACGAGCATGGGGCATGCCCGCCTCGTTTGTACACAATTTATTTTTACATACCTTATGAAAGTTTGGGTCCTACAGGTTCCCTTCTCCCTCCAATGGGTCACTCTTGATACTCTCACTATAGCTCTCTCAGTGGTTGGTCAAAGACCTAAAAGTGCCCTAAACAACCCCTTTTCACACTAAAATCAAGTTGTAATATACCTCAAAGTTGTGCTATAAAACAAGGCCATGGGTGCACTACATTTTCAAGGAATTCATTTGCAAGGTTATGTTATTGCTATTCTCTTGGGGAATCCTCTTTTCTCATCAAGAGTATACTAGCATCATTACATTTGGGAAATCCATCTCACCTTCTGAGTGGATTAGCTTGGGATTCTTTCTCTATGTCTTTCAAGTTTCCAAAGTTGTAAGAAGAGCTCAAATTGTGGGGGTCCAAGAGCCCTCCATTGGAGGAAGAAGGGACCCAAAGTCCCCTTTATTCTCAATGTTTTCTTTTTCACTAATACAATCCTTTCCATTGGTGACATGAATCTTTTTTGTTTCTTGTTCTAATGTCCTTATGCTCAATAGTTTAGTTGTTCTTCCATTTTCTAGTTTGATTCTTATCTTAGTATTTTATGTTTCTTTTTCTAACCCTTTCCTTTACTGTTGTCTTGCTTAGCTAACCAAACTAAGCTTGTAAGAACCTCTCTTTTGCTCATTTAGGTGACAAAAGAGGCAAAATAGATTGGCGACTCAACTGGGGAAAGGTATCAATTTCCTAACCCATTTTGGGTTTTTCTAGCTCTTCTTTTTCTTTATTTAACCTATAGGAACCATAACCGGCCCAAGCCGACCTGAAACATCCAATTAAAAGCTGAATTGAGAGAATTCCATACGAAATTTTCTTCACAACCGTGTGACAAGTGCCCGCGCGTTTATAGGCCCACAGTCGCGCATCATGTGCACGTGCGCCAAAATTATTGTGTTGTTCAGCACCCTTTGCGCACCTGCACCCAAAAGTCTTTTTTGGTTTGCGCATAGGCGCTCAGTGTGCCTCTGTCTACTCTGAGACCCACTCACCTGTGCAGAAAAATACACATTGTAAGCCCTTTTGTGATTTCGGGAAGGCCCCTAGCCTTCTCAAAAATGATTTCATGCATGTTGTAATCTGCACCACACTTAGTTCCCTCTCCATGTAAATGGATTAGTCAAAACAAATAGGCACTTAGGGGGTTTAAAATCATTATTTCCTCTTTTTCTTTCATTTTTCCACATGGATGGCTTGCTTTGACTAAAAGTATAAGTTGGAATAATTTGTAATCACATAAATCTTGCATTGGGACCAGAAAGTGGATAACAATCATTTAGTATGCTCTTCTCTCGCGCTTCAAAGTGACCTTGAGAATCAAAAAAAGGTTGTAGGACAATTTCATCTCCCTTAAAAACACTAAAACCTTTAGGAGAGGACAACAGCACCCTCGAGACTCCTCTTAGTGTATTTTTCAAACACACCTCAAGATTGTAACGGGCCCATACATGCCCACATGCTACAAAGATAGGATAGTGCTGAAATTTAATTTCTTAGATTGAATCACTAGGGAAGTTTAAAGGTTTTGTAATGGGCCCATACATGCCCACATGATCACAATCTAGGATAGTTTCAAAACTTTCTTACATTAAATCACAATAGGGAATTAAAGGAATAGTAACGGACCCACATGTCCACATGCTATCTTCCTAGTGACTTTTGAATTACGCAAGGTTGTACCAAAGGCATTTAGTTAATTATGTAATCAACACTTGTAAGGACCAAGTGAAGTCTACATGCAGCAAGGTGACACCTAATTCATTAAAACATTGGCACACTTTCACTCATTCACACACCAAAGTCACTTATCACTCACATAGTTTTCATCTCGAAACATGGAGGTCAAAGTAAGATTCCTCCAATGGGATTCTGAAACACCCCACCCTTTTCTTGATGAAACTATCCACTCCCATTTAATTTCAACAAGTTTGGCTCACACCCCCAATCTCTCAAACAACCACATCTAAATTTTTTCTAAAAACTCACTAAGTTTTCCTTCACAGGAGGTGCCAAAAAAAATCTTTTAGTCTAGGTAGGATTTTGGGGATAGGCATCTAAATAACTCTCTGTTATCTGGTTCTCACATTGTCAAAACAATAAAAGTTGTCAAATAGGGAACTGTAAATCCTCCAAGTCAAGTGTTCCTAACACCATAAGGAAGGGAGATATCCATGAAGGGTTGAAGGCTAAGGTCTATTTGTTCTGTGCATCCACCCTTGAGGCACCCACCTCTTGGACAGGATCCATCCCGTGACCCATTTCTTAGGCCGAAAATCTAAATGTCGCACTTTGATCGAGGTACCTAGTGACCAAATTTTAGGACATCTACCCAGGTGGCAATTGTGGGCTGCAATTGCACCTTGATCGGATTTTGTGTGGCTATTGGTAAATGTTGCCAGTTCTTTCGGGATATGCCCCCTTTACCCCTCATTATAACTGATCGCTTCATCCTTTACTAGTTTCTCTTCTGGTGGCTTCAGAGCCCACTGTCGAGTGCTATTGGAAGGTCCGGTGTTATTTTGAGAGGAAGAACGTTACGTCCTTTAGGAAACGAGCATTTGTTTTCTTTGTTTCCCCATGTAGAAAAAATCCACTTACCCACATATATGCCTCTTTATCAAAGCACTTTATGTATGATTCACTTCTGATTACATTTGATTTAGATATATATGGTGTAAAGTTCAAAAAATTACAAACAAAGGCTCTTGTTTATTTATTACTCTCACCACCATTCTCACACATCCACTCAGCTAGTTGAATGTCATAGGGGACCCACAGAACCCTTGTCATTCAAGATGCTTGCTAAACCACCCTCCTATTCTAGGGGGAGTTCCTAGTCTTGCGAACTCATCGGCCCCACCTTCACACACTCTAGTGAGTTCTATTGTCTTAGGATCAGTTTTTCTTGGTTCCACCTTACTTAGGTCCAATTCCCAAGGTCCACAGTACACAATCCACTCGCTCTCCTTTACACAGAAGTGGGGGGCCAACTTCCTCTCAAGGGGGAAGTACAAACCCACCTAGCCCCCCCCAAGGGTCAGGTTCACAAAACACTCACACCATGGCTGGAACTAATCCTCTGCCACCACTACAGATTCCATACTTGGCCTCTCTCAACATACCAAATCTATGAAAACTCACAAATGACCCTATATTGCATGACCCCACATGGCCTGCAATGCCTACCAAACTACCTTCAGATATCCCTAAGTTTGAAGGAAAGGTAGGGGATGGCCTTGCCAATCATGTCATGACTTTCCACTTATGGTGATCTTCCAACAGCATTATGGATGATTCCATCCGACTACAATTATTTCAATGCACACTCACTGGACCATCAGCTAAATGGTATGTAGATGAAAAGTCGGGGTCCCGTGCAACTTTCGAGTCGTTGGCCAAAGAATTTTTGACCTTATTCCAATTACCAATCCTCCATGACAATGGTCTTGAACTACTCTCTAATTTTAAACAAACCTCAACCACACATATCGCTGATCACATTCACGAGTGGCATCGATGACGTAGTTTGTGCAAAGCAGAAACCACCAAACAATAGTGTCTTGATTAGTTTCTCATATCACTTGTCTCTCTCCTCGGTAAAGATGTGGCTTCCACCTTCCCTCAATCAGAAGAAGAATCCATCAGTAAAGCTTAACAATACAGCCTTATATATTCACAATCAGGGTACTTATACAAAGTACTTCCTGATCTCCCAAAACCCATGCCATTTGGCCAAGACAAACCTGGAATGTCTCACTCAGTAGATGGATTGATTGGTAACACCACGCACCACGCACCACAACCCTAACAATCACCAATGTATGGCACACTCCAATATCCATCGACATATGGAGGAACCCCTTATTATCCCCCACCCCCTTATCAACAAACATACCATGTTTCCCTTCCTCCACCCATCAGTGGACCACCACTAGCACCCACAATACATCCACCTATCCAAACAAGTCCTGGTACTCACTCTACCTTAGCTTATACTCTAAGCACTAGCGAAAGCGTCGCGCCTTCCTATGTACCTTATGGATAATTACGCCCACAAAATTTGTACTTTCCATTTCCTAGTCTCCACAGCCCATGGCTCCACCAAAAGGACACCCTCACGCTGGGGTGAATTTTGTTCAACCCTCTCCCATTCATCAATATCAAAATTTTGAACATCTCAATACAGAAAATCTAACCCATCAGTCGAATAATACCAAAAAGAAAGGAAAAAACAGGAACAATAACAACCCAGGTCAAGGCGGGAATCACCCCCAATAGAACCAACCTACTGGGGGAAACTAGAACCAAGGGAATCAAAACACCCAGGGGGGGAATAAGAAAATACGTAAAGGGAAAAATAACAATAATCTTTGAACAAACTTCCCTTGTGCCCTTTGCGGTGATTTTGGTCATTATACTCATCACTACCCCCAAATTTCTGATTTTAAATGAATGAAAGGCTCAGGAAATGGACCACATCCTCCAGCACCACCTGCCCCTCAGCAAGCCCCACAAAAATACATACAACAACCCCCCCCCCCAACCGTGTTGCAGAATCCCATTTCGCACCAAGGTGTGATGAACACCCAACAAGACATGCATCCTACCCCACCATAGTTTGGACAATATCTCAATCCGAACAACCCTGCAGATCACACTATCCTCCTCACCATTGAGGAAGAAGTCCTTCTATAGACACATAGTCATCAATACCGTGCACCCATTGAGTCTCCTCCCATTCCCCCGAAAATAATCCTAGCACCAATGGGACCCCCGTTCATGATTCCTCTCCCTAACACGAGAACACCTCTTTGCATCCCATTGCGCAGGAATGTCCACAACCCGCAGGCTAGAGCAACTCACAATTACAGTTTGGTCGATGACTTAACATAGTCCCCGACTGCCATGTCAGTCTTATAAGTACTTCAAACTTGTCTCACTCAGCGAAAGTCATTACTTTCTTCCTTGGGGGCAGTAGACCCCGTGGATACCCAACTCATCGCTTTTGATCTCAACAACAGAGAACCTCGCCTCCCCGCTCTCATCGCTTTTCAAATCCCCATTAAAATTTGAAACATTACAGTTCATCGATGTATCATCGATGAAGGCACATCCACATGCATCATGTCCAAGTATGTATGGAAGAAACTTGGTTCCCCCGAACTCATACCATCTGCCATTACCTTAAGATCTTATGATGGACGACGATCTTCTCCTGAAGGCCTCTTCCAAAATGTCCCTATAGAACTTGGGGGCAAGACCATTCTCATTGGCATTGAAGTTATTGATGCCCCACTTGATTACAATATCTTGTTCGGTCATAGATACATGTACGCTATGAAGGCAGTTGCCTCTTTCATCTTTCGAACCATGATGTTCCCCCATAATGGGAAGATCATTACAATTTACCAAGTTTCACATTATGAGCCTAACCCTTCTGCCAACATCAATAACATTCTCCCCCTCATCCACACTAATCCTAAAGCATACCCACTCATTGAAATGGGGCCCAAAATTTTCAAAGAACCATCATTGTTAGGAACTTACCATGGTGCACCACCACTCCTTCATCCTTCCAATAAGGTATGTGTCATATCATCCAAAGGAACTAACATTGAGGATACCCTTCCTCCCAGGGAGGCTTCTCCTATATCTGACGTACCACTAGTTGTAGAGTCCCTCCATCACGAGCCTCCTACGAACTCTTCAAATCCACTAGTTCATGATTTCACCTCACCCCAAGGCCATATCCCAGTTTGGGAGATAGTTCCCAAAGCCATTACTCAAATCCCCTTCTTTTACCCTCCACTAGGCATACAAGCTTTCCAAGTAGTCGCAACGCTTACTCTCCCTAATATGGTATTGGCAATCCCAGTTTCGTATTTACATCTACCAGAGATGGTTCCTCAACCATCCCTTCCCCCCCAAATAGAAGGAATCTCAATGACAATTCCCATACTCACTCCCACCATACCCTCTACACCCCCACTCACTAACCTCCCTGCCACAGCTGGGGGCAGATGAAAGAAGAAGGAGCCTACAGCTCAACTTCCCCCATGCATCAACCTCCTTGCGCGCTATGTGAGAAAGATGGACACCCAACCAACAAATTCCCATCTCTACCTGAGTTACGTAACCTATTTCAACTCAATCAAAAACCATCACAGTTCATCACTTTAGCAAGTACTCCCGATACCTCCCCTAACGAAAGTAGCAAAGGGATGCGAACCAAATTCTCTTGCGCCATATGTTTATAATATGGCCATTATACACACCATTTCCCAACACTACCTCAATTCCAACATACATTAGTAGCAGTGCACGAAAACTTCAAGCATGAACCTAGTCCAACTACATAATCCCCACCAAACATCACTGACATCCATTATGTTACGACTTCAGTCAACGAACGCATGAGATGCCCTTTCTCTCTATGCAAATCCTTAGATCATTTTACATATCAATGCCTTATGATCATTGAATACAGGCAATGCCAAGTGACCTTGATTCAAATTCCTACACCCCTTATAGAATCGATGATTAACCTTACTCCATCACTAGAGATTCTTCATATTATTTCTCCTGAACCAAAAGCACTCCTTATTCCTCCATCATTCTTGGATGACTTATACGAGGATTTACCCCCAAATCCCCCCAATTCTCCCATTTATTTCCCCACAAAAATTTTACACCCAACTACCACTAATAATCCTCAGTTTCTCGATATTTGGTTTATGTCGAGCGAAACATCGCAATCTCATTGCGTCATTTCCCCTGCTTTTTCACCGCCAAAGAACAACCACATGGCAACAGTCATCGATATAACTCTTTTAGATCCCTTGTACTCTTGCCAATTCTGCTATGACGAGGACATACTCGAGGAATTAATCACCCTTGACTACCCATGGGACACGCTACACATTAGAGCGCTCTTCTTTCCATAGGAATCCTTCACACCTCCTAACTAACACCCCATATACGTAGTCGAAACCAAGGATTTTATCCCATCAGGGCATATCGACTGGTTCAACAACCCCATCCCTCCCCCTAATGCTTTTGAAGTAGGCAATATGGCCAACATCTCCCCCACCAACAAAATCGATATTTCCATCAAAAATGGAGTCGTCGAGGAAATCACCATTGGCGCCGCATGCACTCCTCAATAAATCACCACCTATAAATCCCTCTTCCAAGAATACTAGGATATTTTTTCCTAGTCATACACAAAGATGCCTAGCCTTGATCCCTTTATTGTTGAACATTGCATAAACACCTAGCCTAATATCACATCGATTCGCCAAAAACAATGACCGCTACACCCATCCAAAGCCACGGCTATCAAAGCCAAGATTGACAAATTATGAGAAGCTGGCTTCATCTACCCCATTTCCTATACCTCATGGGTTTCCAACCCTATAACCATTAACAAAAAACAGTGCACTATCCAGGTATGCACAGACTTTCGCGATCTCAATTACACCTATCCCAAAGACAAATTTTCAATGCCTTTCATCGATCAAATTATCGATGAATGCACATGCCACAAGGCTTTATCCTTCATGGATGGTTTCTCGGACTATAAACAAATCCAAATCCAAATCCACCCAGCCGATCAATACAAAACTGCATTCACCAACCCTTGGGGTACTTTTTCATATCGTGTCATGCCTTTTGGCCTAAAAAACATTGGTGCAACTTTCCAACGGGATATGACATACATTTTTCATGATCTATCTCATATCATCATCTATATCATATCATCCTCGCATACTTGGACGACCTCACAGCTCGATCCAAAAAATTCACCCAGCATCTTAATGATTTACGGATCATCTTCCAACGGTGTCGTCAGTACAACATCCGCTTGAAACCCCTCAAGTGTGTGTTCTGCATCACTGTCGGGCACCTCCTCAGATTCATCGTTTCCCAAAGCGGTATTATCATGGATCCCCTCAAAGTCCAGGCCATCATAGAAATTCCACCCCCCCCCCCCCGAAACTTACGCCAACTCCAGAGCCTACAAGGAAAAGCTAACTTTCTATAGCGATTTGTCCCAGACTATGCCACTCGAGAACACATTTTTGTTCACTTAGTACGCCATGACATCTCATTCCACTAGGATGAACATGCCCAAAAAGTGTTCGACAACCTTAAAATGGCACTCTCCAATGCCCCTTTAATTAGTTCACCTGACTATAATCATGACTATATCCTCTACATATCAGCATCAGTTGTCTCAGTATCAGGAGTTATCGTTCAAATCGGTGATGAAAATCGTGAGCATGTCATTTACAACATTAGTAAAAACCTCTCAGGGCCACCCTTGAAGTATAATCATGAAGAGAAACTAGCCCTTGTATTTGTCCTCGCAGTCCAGAAACTGCTCCATTCCATTCTTCTTAGCACGACTAAAGTCGTAGCAGATTCTAGCCCCATGCAATACTTGCTCATTCATCGACAAATTAATGGCAAATTTTCCCGATGGATCATTATCCTTCAAGAGTACGATCTCAAATTTTCAACACCCAAGAGCAAGAAATCTCTCATCCTCGCCGAACTTGTCACAACCTTCCCCTCCGATACTACCAGTGCCCCCGTCAATACCAACTTCCCAGATGAACATCTCTTTTATATCACTTCAGATGATCCTTGGTACGGAGACCTCCTCGTCTACCTCCGAACCCAAAATTTCTGTAACCACCTCTCACGAGATGATCGTCATCGTATTTTCCACCAGGGCCCCCGCTATCTCCTCATTAGAGAGATCTTATATCGACGAGGAGTCGGCACCATACTCCATCGATGCTTGACTATTGACGAAGCTGATAGAGTCTTGAACGACTGCCATAGCAGCACATGTGGGGGCCATCTTTCGGGGATGTCCACCACTCATAAAATCATCCGAGCAGGTTACTTTTGGCCTACATTGTTTCAAAATTGCATTCATGACATGAAGAGATGCAATAAATGTTAGATTTACACCAACAAAGCACGAGCACCACCTACTCTTCTCCACCCAGTCATTACTGCAGGCCCCTTTTGTAAATGGGGCATCGACTTCATGACTTGTAACCCCCCATCCAACAATGGACACAAATACATATTTGTCACAGTCGATTACTTCACAAAATGGGCCAAATCCATGCCTACCTTCAACAACACTGTTGACATTGTAGAGCGCTTTTTTCTTTAATCACGTCATATCCCACTTTGGAGTACCACTCCAACTAGTCTTTGATCACGAGAAACATTTTGAGAATGATATTTTCGTTGAACTCTCATCCCGGTTAGGATTCTCCCATGAGTTTGCCTCACCATATTACCCTCATTCCAATGGACAAGTCGAAGCAGTTAACAAGGTCCTCAAGACCATGTTACAGTGCATGATTAATAAACATAAGACCAATTGGCATCATATGTTATTTTCTGTGCTATGGGATTACCGTACGGCCGTGAAAATGGCCACTGGTTTCACACCATTTCATCTAGTCCACGGGGTCGAGGCCACTCTTCCTATCGAGTCCAAAATTCCCACCTTACGCACTGCAATTGAGCTATTACCCGACACTTCTCCAATGGAGTAGCGTTTTCTGAACTTAGAGACCCTGGATGAAGATCGTCGAACTTCATTACAGAACAATGAGGTAGCCAAAAAGAAATCAAAGGCCACCTTTGATCTCCATGTAAACCTTCGCTCGTTTCATGAAGGCGACCTCGTCCTTACTTACAATCTCGCTCACGATACCCTCAGTCATGGAAAATTTGAGTCACTGTGGCATGGCCCCTACATTATTCAACATTGCCTCACCAAAGGTGCATACATCATGGCTTCCCCTGAAGGCCTCTCTCTCAAAGAACCCGTCAACGGGTTATACTTAAAGAAATTTTATGCCTAAGAGTAGCCATTCTACATTAGGTTATTTCTCTTATAGTGTTTTTAATCTTTTTTTTCCATGCCTCATGTCTAAACTATCATTTGTGTTATTGACAGATTCTTCCTCCACCGGCCTACCACATAAGTTACACCGACGACACCAGCCGTTGGACACAAAATCTCGCTTCGACAACTTGGGCCCTCTATTCCCCCTGAAATGAACTGCTCCACTCTAGCGGCATATGTTTGGGTTTAGAAACCAACAACTAATCCAAGTACACTGCCATCATTGGCCTCCTCATTGATGTCATCCATCATCGTATTCGTCACCTTAGCATCCTATTTGACTCCCAACTAGTCGTCATCCAACTCAACAATGTGTACCGAGTCTGCGATCCTTGCCTTTTTCACAAATACCTGCAAGTTAGACTTTTATCTCAACATTTTCATTTCATTACATTTACACATATTCCAAGACAATTTAATCAAATCACAAATGACCTAGCTAACATTATACTCGATTGGCATATATCACATCAAGATATCTCTACACACACATAAACCATCAAGAGCCTGGCACAGCATATATAGATTAGACACCATAAATAACTTTAAAAAACAAAAATTCTCACACACATGTGAACATCACAAAGACCCCAAAAAATGTATATCCGTATATATATAAATGTCGGTCAACAGTAACATCAAAATGTTTACATACACATAGAATACATCGTATACAAAATCCGTAGGCTAGTGAAGCACCTTGGTACAAAACTGGTGTCACTACACCAAAATGGGCTCACCAGCCTATATATAATATAAAAAAATACACAGAGAGACACTCATGGTGCCTGTAGAGCACCACCTCCTGGCCCTCCCTCAGGCGGTGGTTCCCCACCCACTATCGTTCCCTCCAGACCTAGAGGTAACCGCCTGGTCATCACAGCACCTGCTACTGTTTCTCACCGAACCATTCTCTTCCACATCAACATAACTCCCACACCCTGCTCTAGGATGCCCTCATCCTGGATGTGTGACCACATAACCTCAGGCACTCCCTATAGCACTTCTTCCAAGCGGTGGCGAATATCCTCAAAATCTCCCTCGGACTTAGCCGGAGGAGCATGTGATGGCCCTGCACCAGGGTCATCAAAATGTCATCTCCTAGCCTCTCTCTCCTTGCCAGTTGGTCTCACCTCAAAATCCTCACACCATCATCTCTCCCCTGCCCATGGTTCCTCCCGCGGAGGCCTCGCCGGCCCCTGACGAGCCGATGCTCTCACCAAATCAACCTCACGCCCACAAGGTCCCACATCTGCACATACAAACAATCAAAGGACAGCATCAACATCCATCTATACATAATACATAGGTCATAATATCTCAAATATCAACATATCAAACAAATCACAAACATACCTCGGTGGTCAAACTCCTCTCCAGGAGGTAGCACCATATCCAGATCACCCCGAAAATCAACCTCACAGTATGGATACTGTAGTATGATCTGTGGCATCTGCCGCCACACCTGTGCAACCTTGGGCATGAAAACATGGCCACCCTCACCACCACCATGGTGAATCAAAATCCACGACCATTGCATCAGTCGTGGCTCTCGTGCATTAGGTGTGCCCAATAAAACTCTAGGGCGCAACATCGGCACCCTCTCCAATAACCATGCCACCAGGATGGACCAAAAGGCAAAGTCCCCTGAGTCCACAACCCAACACCTGTCGAGTTTCCCTACCATCTTCGCATGCAACATCAATCCCCAGGAAAAGTGTTCTCCCGCCAATGCCCTCCCCATAATCCTCAGCTGACCACCAATAATTTGTTGAGTTGCAAGGGACCCATAAACCCTCACAACCATCGCTACTACACAGCGGTGAACCAAAGCATCCATCACCCCGATACTCACTATGGAGCCTGACATAAATTCATCTCTCGAACAATACCTCCAACCCAAGGCAACCAACTACCCATCCCCAGGTAATACAGGCTCCGTCGGTCAGGGCGTTCCCCGAAAAGGGAGCCCAGTCAGAAAGTACACATCCTCCACCACATTGAAGGGTAGTTGCTCACCTCGCACCATAAAACAATGAATATCTAGACTCCACATCCAGATCAAGAACTATAGAACGTACTCCTGGGCCCAGATCAAGGGGCACTCAAAAAACTTCAGCATCCCACAAGCTTCCAAAGTATCATGAACCACCAGCTCCTCAATAGCCATGGCCTCCCTAAGCTATGACCAGTCCTGCTCTCACCAATGAACTGACATCATCCCAATACTCACCTACAATCACATAAATCTAGTCCTAGATCAGCCTTATCGAACATAAACACATTAAAGTCTCCAAAAAATATGATTTTTTCACCCGTTAGCCTTGCCTCCAAGGCGCAGTTGTTTAAACCCATAGGCATGCATACATGCACTCCTGTTCACCCCACAGGTGTGCACACATGTGCATATGTTCACCCCACAGGCATGCACACATGTGCGCCTATTCATCCCATAGGCACGCATGAATGCATGCTTGTACACCATACAGAGGCACCTTCATGAGCCCCTGTCACATACACAGGAACACATCACAGCAAGCCTATCTGCCACACAGTTGTGCAACCATGCACAATTGTTTAGCTAACAGGAAAGCATACAATGCGTGCCTTTATTCCCCCTTGGGGCGTACCCATGTGTGGATTATCGGATAACAAGTGTGCATCCATGCGTGCATATTTTCGGATTTCCTGCGCACTGGGGGGCCCACACCCACAAAACTTCCTATACGACCCTCAGTACAGACCCTACCCACAAAAAGAAAACCTAATTCTATGTAGGATGATAAGACCACTAAACTAAAGCGCATTGGTATTGAATCAGTTTCCTCGTTCTCCTGGAATCTCCAAATCTCCTCTAAATATCTCTCGTCCAAGCACTCTGACAGTAGGCACAAATGAGGTGGAAATATGGGCCCTACAACTATATATAGTCCTTCTTACCAAACTTCTTGACCCCATTCCGGGAGCTCTGGGTGTCCGTTTTTTGATATGTCTTCAGCCACGGGATCAGTACCCCATCCTCTACATCAAGACATTCCACGGGTCACTTTTCATCCTTAGCCCTTCGGGAGCCATTTTTTCCATATCCCATCTAGGTACACATGATCATGTTCAAAATTATCAAATAAATGCTTGTATGTTCGATTCTCTTCAGATATTGTTCACGTCGACTATTTGGTTTTCATGTGTGCAGGTACTTGGTATTCATACGTCAACACAACCCCTTCAGGTATATAATCAACGCTGGCATGTAATCATTCCCTCAGAATCTCAAATTGCATCTCCAGTCACACCCTCTAAAATTTTCCTTTAGGGTCCCTATATCTGGCTCTACAGTACCACCCCCTCCATTTTTTGTACTGTCACCCGGTAGCACTCTCCCCCACATGAGTTGTCCCATTCATAGTACCCCTTGGAACTTTGACACTCATTTTGTTTTCAACCCTTTAGGGATGGGAGTCCCGATATTCTTACATCATGTCGTGAATCAGCCACATACTCCTTCTCCTCGTTTTGCTAACCTTCCCAACGGACTCCCAGGACACTTCCTCACGGATTATTTTGACTGTACTCCTGCAACATCATTTACCCATCATCAGTCTGCCCATCCTTAGATTTCCCTCCATACATTGCCCTACTACAGAAACCAGCCTATGGGGACCCCACCCTCCACTTGTTTTTTGCACCAACTTGAGCCATCTCTAGGCTAAGACATCTTACACTGGGGAACCTATTTCAGTATCTGCATTATTATTCCCACAAATTTTTTCATTCTTTTTGTAATTAAATCGTTATTCCCAGCATGTTACATAGCTTTTTTTCGTCACCTTTGGCGACCTTCTTGGAAAATGAAACCCATGTCTCCCTTGGTTGGGGCACTCCTTATCATCTACTCCTATTGACATCATCCATATACTTCGAGTATACCACAGGCCACCTACCTCTACTCTCTCAGTTTGTTCACTTTGTCCTGCCTCTGGCACAACTTATCCCATGTCTTGTTGTCCCCCTGACACTCAACCTAGTTGAACGGTTGTGGCCACTTATACTTCACATATAACCCCAACCAAGGGCAGTCTTGAGTCTTCATACATCTTGACTTCGTCCATTTACCTCTTCAGTTCCTAACCTCACCTAGTAGATCTCACGAAGTCCTTTGCTTCTTGGAGTCGTGTCCCCCTTTTTTTTGACATCAGCATAGTTTCCAGAAGGGAGACAGTATCTTGGCTCTCATTACCTTTCCAATGAGAGGTCTCAGACAGCACAGGGAGAACCATAATTTCTCCCTGCTGTCATTGACCCCTATAACATTCGAATTCAACAATTCCTCATGTTACGGTGAATCTT
This sequence comes from Picea engelmannii, assembly GCA_009831015.1. Lineage (NCBI taxonomy): Eukaryota > Viridiplantae > Streptophyta > Pinopsida > Pinales > Pinaceae > Picea > Picea engelmannii. Next base: position 258,012 of record ML786921.1, on the reverse strand, counting down.
ACTTTGTGACTATTGTAGTTGTTTCTTATATTTGCCGAAGACCTCTGAACTTGGTTGGGCTATCAATGCCTACAGAATCTGTGATACTTATTACAGGTGTCATTGCCTAATATTCAGAGTATTTTCCTCCTTAGAATTGTCCTCTGCCTTTATCACGATTGCCTCTGAGGGCGCTGCAGTTGTCTACATCAACACACCATTTCAGTTACTATACAACACCATACTTTTTTGAGTTACATGACACGAGCATGGGGCATGCCCGCCTCATTTGTACACCATTTATTTTTACATACCTTATGGAAGGTTGGGTCCTACAGGTTCCCTTCTCCCTCCAATGGGTCACTCTTGATACTCTCACTATTTCTCTCTCGATGGCTGATCAAAGACCTAAAAGTGCCCTAAACAACCCCTTTTCACACTAAAAGTTGGTTGCACAATACCTCAAAGTCGTGCTATAAAACAAGACCATGGGTGCACTACATTTTCAAGGAATTCATTTGCAAGGTTATGTTGTTGCTATTCTCTTAGGGAATCCTCTTTTCTCATCAAGAGTATACTAGCATCATTACATTTGGGAAATCCATCTCACCTTTTGAGTGGATTAGCTTGGGATTCTTTCACCATTTCTTTCAGGTTTCCAAAGTTGTAAGAAGAGCTCAAATTGTGGGGGTCCAAGAACCCTCCCTTGGAGGAAGAAGGGACCCAAAGTCCCCTTTCTTCTTGAATTTTTATTTTTCACTAATACAATCCTTTCCATTGGTGACATGAGTCTTGTTTGTTTCTTGTTCTTATGTCCTTATGCTCAATAGTTTAGTTGTTCTTCCATTTTCTAGTTTGATTCTTAGCTTAGTCTTTTATGTTTCTTTTTCTAACCTTTTCCTTTACTGTTGTCTTTCTTAGATAACCCAACTAAGCTTGTAAGCACCTCTATTTTTCTCATTTACATAACAAAAGAGGTGCAACATATTGGCGACTCCAATGGGTAAACGTATCAATTTCCTACCCCATTTGGGTTTTTCTAGCTCTTCTTTTGGTTTATTTAACCTGTAGGTACCATAACCGGCCCAAGTCAACCTGCAAAACATCCAATTCAAAGCTAAATTGAGAGAATTCCATTCGAAATTGTCTTCATGGCCGTGTGACAGGTGTGCGTGGGTTTATAGCCCCACAGTCATGCATCGTGCGCACATGCGCCAAAATTACTGTGTTGTTCAGCGCCCTTTGCGCACCTGCGCCCAAAAGTCTTTTTCAGTTTGCGCATAGATGCTCAGTGCACCTCTGTCTACTCTGAGACCCGTGGACCTGTGCAGAAAAATACACATTGTAATCCTTTCTGTGCTTTGGGGAAGGCCCCTAGCCTTCTTAAAAATGATTTAATGCATGTTGTAATCTGCACCACACTTAGTTCCCTCTCCGTATAAAGGGATTACTCAAAACACATAGGCACTTAGGGGGTTTAAAATCATTATTTCCTCTTTTTCTTTCATTTTTCACATGGATGGCTTGCTTTGACTAAAAGTATAAGTTGGAATCATTTGTAATCACATAAAGCTTGCATTGGGACCAGAAAGTGGATAACAATCATTTAGTATGCTCCTCTATCGTGCTTCAAAGCGACCTTGAGAATCATAAAAAGGTTGTAGGACAATTTCATCTCCCTTAAAAACACTAAAACCTTTAGGAGAGGACAACAACCCCCTCAGGACTCCTCTTAGTGTTTTTTTCAAACACACCTCAAGATTGTAACGGGCCCATACATGCCCACATGCTACAAAGATAGGATAGTGTTGAAATTTACTTTCTTAGATTAAATCACTAGGGAAGTTTAAAGGTTTTGTAACGGGCCCATACATGCCCACATGATCACAATCTAGGCTAGTTTCAAAGCTTTCTTAGATTAAATCACAATAGGGAGTTAAAGGAATAGTAATGGACCCACATGTTCACATGCTAGCTTCCTAGGGACTTTTGAATTACGCAAGGTTGTACCAAAGGCATTTAGTTAATTAGGTAATCAACACTTATAAGGACCAAGCGAAGTCCACATGCAGCAAGGTGACACCTAATTCATTAAAACATTGGCACACTTTCACTCATTCACACACAAAAGTCATTTATCACTCACATAGTTTTCATCTCGAAACGTGGAGGTCAAAGTAAGTTTCCTCCAATGAGATTCCAAAACACCCCACCCTTTTCTTGACGAAACTATCCACTCCCATTTAATTTCAACGAGATTGGCTCACACACCCAATCTCTCAAACAACCACATCTAAAAAATTTCTAAAAACTCACTAACTTTTCCTCCACAGGAGGTGCCAAAAGAAATATTTTAGTCTAGGTAGGATTTCGAGGATAGGCATCCAAATAACTCCTCGTTATCTGGTTCTCACATTGTCAAAACAATAGAAGTTGTCAAATAGGGAACTGTAAATCCTCCAAGTCAAGAGTTCCTAACACCATAAGGAAGGGAGATACCCATGAAGGGTTGAAGGCTGAGGTCTAGTTGTTCTGTGCATCCCCCCTTGAGGAACCCACCTCTTGGACGAGATCCATCCCGTGACACATTTCTTAGGCCGAAAATCTAAATGTCGCACTTTGACCGAGGTACCTAGTGACCAAATTTTAGGACATCTACCCAAGTGGAAATTATGGGCTGCAATTGCACCTTGACCGGATTTTGTGTGGCTATTGGGAAATATCACTAGTTCTTTCGGGATATGCCCCCTCTACCCCTCATTATAACTGATCACTTCGTCCTTCACTAGTTTCTCTTCTGGTGGATTCAGACCCCATTGTCGAGTGCTATTAGAAGGTCCAGTGCTATTTTGAGAAGAAGGATGTTACATCTTTTAGGACATGAGCATTTGTTTTCTTTGTTTCCCCACATGGAAAAAATCCACTTACCCACATATATGCCTATTTATCAAAACACTTTATGTATGATGCACTTTTGATTACATTTGATTTAGATATATATGGTGTAAAGTTCAAAAAAATGCAAACAAATGCTCTTGTTTATTTATTACTCTCACCACCATTCGCGGACATCCACTCAGCTAGTCAGACATCATAGGGGACCCACAGAACCCCCATCATTCCAGAAGCTTGCTAAACCTCCCTCCTATTCTAGGGGGCATTCCTAGTCTTTCCACCTCATCAGCCCCACCTTCACACACTCTAGTCCACAGTCCACTCTCTCTGCTTTACATAGAAGCGGGGGGGGCAACTTCCTCTCAAGGGGGAAGTACAAACCCACCTAGCCCCCCCCAAGGGTCAGCTTCACAAAACAATCACACCATGGCTTGAACTAATCCTCCGCCACCACTACAGATGCCATACTTGGCCTCTCTCAACATACCATATCTAAGAAAACTCACAAATGACCCTATATTGCATGACCCCACATGGCCTACAATGCCTACCAAACTACCTTAAGATATCCCCAAGTTTGAAGGAAAGGCAGGGGATGACCCTGCCAATCATGTCATGACTTTCCACTTATGGTGCTCTTCCAAAAGCATTATGGATGATTCCATCTGACTACGATTATTTCAACGCAAAATCACTGGACCATCAACCAAATGGTATGTAGACGAAAAGTCGGAGTCCCATGCGACTTTCAAGTCCTTGGCCAAATCATTTTTGACCTTCTTCCAATTACCAATCCGCCATGAAAATGGTCTTGAACTTCTCTCTAATTTTAAACAAACCTCAGCCACACATATCACTAATCACATTCATGAGTGGCATCGACGACGTAGTTTGTGCAAAGCAAAAACCACCAAACAATAGTGTCTTGATTGGTTTCTCAGATCGCTTGTCTCTCTCCTCGGTAAATATGTGGTTTCCACCTTCCCTCAATCAGAAGAAGAAGCCATCAGTAAAGCTCAACAATACGACCTCATCTATTCACAATCAGTGTACTTGTACACAGTACTTCCCGATCTCCCAAAACCCTTTCCATTTGGCCAAGACAAACCTACAATGTCTCACTCAGCAGATGGATTGATTGGTAACACCACGCACCACAATCCATAACCCCAACAATCACCAATGTATGGCACAACCCAATATCCATCGGCATATGGAGGAACCCCTTATTATCCTCCACCCCCTTATCAACAACCATACCATGTTGCCCTTCCTCCACCCATCAGTGGACCACCACCAACACCCACAATAAATCAACCTATCCAAACAACTCCTGGTACTCCCTCTACCTCAGCTTATACTCTAAGCACTAGCGAAAGAGCCACGACTTCCTATGTACCTTACGAATCATTACCCCCACAGAATCCATACTTTCCATTTCCCGGTCCTCCATAGCCCATGGCTCCACCACAAGGACACCCTCACGCTGGGGTGAATTTTGTTCAACCCTCTCCCATTCAGCAATATCAAAATTTTGAACATCTGAATACAGAAAATCCAACCCATCAGTCGAATAATGCCAAAAAGAAAGGAAAAAATAGGAACAATAAAAACCCAGGTCAAGGTGGGAATCACCCCCAACAGAACCAACCTACTGGGGGCAACCAAAACCAAGGGAATCAAAACCCCCAGGGGAGAAATAATAACAAACATCAAGGGAAAAATAACAATAATCTTTGAACAAACTTCCCTTGTTCCCTTTGCGGTGATTTTGGTCATTATACTCATCACTGCCCCCAAATCATTGATTTTAAATGAATGAAAGACTCAGGAAATGGACCACATCCTCCAGCACTACCTGCCCCTCAATAGGCCCCACAACAATACGTACAACAACCCCCCCACAATCATGCTGCAGAATCCCATTCCACACCAGGGTGTGATGAACACCCAACATGACATGCAGCCTACCCCACCACAGTTGGGACAATATCTCAACCTGAACAATCTCACAGATCGCACCATCCTCCTCACCAGTGAGGAAGAAGTCCTTCTACAGACACGTAGTCATCAATACCGTGCACCCACTGAGTCTCCTCCCATTCCCCCAGAAACAATCCCAACACCAATGGGACCCCCATTGGTGATTCCTCTCCCAAACACGGAAACACCTTTTCGCATCCCTCGCATCCCCTTGCGTAGGAATGTCCACAACCCACAGGCTAGGGCGGCTCATAATTACAGTTTGGTCGTTGACTTAGCATAGTCCTCAGCTTCCATGTTAGTCTTAGAAGTACTCCAAACTTGTCCCACTCAACGAAATTCAGTACTTTCTTCCTTTGGGGCAGTAGACCCCGTGGATACCCAACTCATCACATTTGATCTCAACAGTGGAGAAACTCGCCTCCCTGCTCTCATCGCTTTTAAAATCAATGTTAAAATTAGGAACATTACAGTTCATTGGTGTATCATCGATGAAGGTGCATCCACATGCATCATGTCCAAGTCTATATGGCAGAAACTTCGTTCCCCCAAACTCATACCATTTTCCATTAACTTAAGAGCTTATGATGAATGACCATCTTCTCCTGAAGGGCTCTTCCAAAATGTCTCTGTAGAACTCGGGGGAAACACCATTCTCATTGACATTGAAGTTATCAATGCCCCACTCAATTACAATATCTTTTTTGGTCGTAGCTACATGAAAACTATGAAGGCAATTGCCTCTTCCATCTTTTGAACCATGATGTTCCCCCATAATGGGAAGATCATTACAATTGACCAAGTTTCACATTATGAGCCTAACCCTTCTGCCAACATCGATAACATTCTCCCCCTCGTCCACACTAATCCTGAAGCATACCCACTTATCGAAATGGGGCCCAGAATTTTCAAAGACCCATCATTGTTAGGAACTTACCATGGTGCACCACCGCTCCTTCATCCTTCCAATCAGGTATGTGTTTTATCATCCAAGGTAATTGACATTGAGGATACCCTTCCTCCTAGGGAGGCTTCTCTCATATCTGACATCCCACTATTTACAGAGCCCCTCTCTGGGGGAAGACGAAAGAAGAAGGAGCCTACAACTCCACTTCCCCCACGTGCCCAACCTCCTTGCATTCTATGTGAGAAAGATGGACACCCAACCAACAAATTCCCATCTCTACTCGAGTTATGTAACCTAATTCAACTCAATCAAACACCATCACAGTTTGTCACTTTAGCAAGTACTGTCACTACCTCCCCTAATGAAAGTAGCAAAGGGATGCAACCCAAATTCGCTTGCACCATATGTTCAGAATATGGCCATTATACACACCATTTCCCAGCGCTACCTCAATTCCAATAGACATTAGTAGTAGTACGCCAAAGCTTTGATCACAAATCCAGTCCAGATACATCATCCCCACCAAACATCACTGACATCCATTATGTCATGACTTCAGTCAACGAACGCATGAGATGCTCTTGCTCTCTATGTGAATCCTTAGATCATTTTACATATCAATGTCCTATGATCATTGAATATCGGCAATGCCAAATGACCCTGATTCAAACTCCTGCACCCCTTACAGAATCGATGATTAACCTTACTCCATCACTAGAGATTCTTCATATTATTTCTCCTGAACCAAAAGAACTCCCTATTGCTCTATAGTTCTTGGATGACTTATACGAGGATTTACCCCCAATTTTCCTGTTCATTTCCCCATGGAAATTTTACACCCAACTACCACTAATATCCTCAGTTTCTTGATATTTGTTTTATGTCAAGCGAACCATTGCTATCTCATTGTGTCATTTCCCATGCTTCTTCACTGACAAAGAACAACCACATGACAATAGTCATCGATATCACTCTTTTAGATCCATTGTACACCCACCAATTCCACTGTGATGAGGACATACTTGAGGAATTAACCACCCCTGACTACCCATGGGACACGCTACACCACGGAGCACTCTTCTTTCTATAGGAATCCTTCACGCCTCCTAACCAACACCCCATATATGCAGTCGAAACCAAGGATTTTATCCCATCAGGGCATATCGACTGGTTCAACAACCCCATCCCTACCCCTGATTCTTTTGAAGAAGGCAATATGGCCAACATCTCCCCCACCAACAAAATCAATATTTCCATCTAAAATGGAGTCATCGAGGAAATCACCATTGGTGCCACATGCACTCCTCAATAAATCACCGCCTATAAATCCATCTTCCAAGAATAATGGGATATTTTTGCCTGGTCATACACAGAGATGCCTGGCCTTGATCCCTCTATTTTCGAACATCGCATAGACACGTGGTCGGATATCACACCAATTCACCAAAAGAAATGACCGCTACACCCATCTGAAGCCATGCCTATCAAAGCCGATGTAACACCCTGTTTCCCCCAGTTTGTAAAAATAACTGGACTGGCCAAGAACTGTGGAAAACTCAGAAATGTGAATGTGTGATGTGAATGGACCTTGTGGAAAAGGTCAATGAATGTGAATAATATTATGAATGTATATATATATATATATATATATATATATATATATATATTGCAGGACTGCTGAGAGGGGATATGCTGAAAAAGAGACCATGATGGCTGGAGAAAGGCAGTGGAAGGCACCTAGAATGGTGGCATTAACTTCCACCTAGAACAATACCGTATTTGGACTTCACTGGCCCGGAGAACCAAGAGTAGCTCACTGGCCCCGAATTAAATGTCTCACAAGCTGGTAGGTAGATGGATCCTCCGGAATTAATGAGGGATGAGGGGGGGTGAACTGCCCATCCATAGAGTCGTCGGGCCTGACCAATGCGAGGGAAATCGTGCCACACGCAACCTCGAAAGAGGATAATGCATGAGGGAGAAGCGATTAGGGGCAGATGCGAGGGGAGGAAGAGAAATCTGGAGATATGCAAAGTGAGTGATAGGAGAGAAGGGGGAGAGTAACCCTTGTTCTCGGTCACTGGAAAATGGAGACACAGTCTTGCAACATCGTGGTCTCAGCTCGGGGATGGCTAGTGGTAAATCCTATCAGAATCGCTGAGCCTACGGTTGGGTGGAAACGATCACCACTCTCAGCAGTTGCACTTACTTCTGGTGTTATTGTTGATAAGTGTTTTACATCTTACACCTTGAAATTCATATGCTGACATATATGCTCATAAACTGTGAAATTGTGAATGATTACAGTATAAAGACTCTCTGTGCAGTGTTTTGATAAGAAAGGGTAGATGTATGCTTGTAACAGAAAAACCATGCATTGCTTATGTTGATAGATAAATTTAATTATGTGAAAGTTGAACCAAGTTAGGCTTCCAATCCGTTCTTGGGAATTTGTTTCCCCTTATCTGTCTCCAGGAATGCCCCAGAATAGAACTCTCCATAGAGTTACCCCTCTTGGAAAATTTTACCAAGAACCTAGAAAAAGGACCCGAATGCACAAGTCTTAGCAACCCTATACGAGGAAGAATGATCCTTGTGAAATCCTGAAGTAGTAGCATAGGGATAAGTATCGATCGATGGACGAGATCCCGTCGGAAGATCTGCAGTCATTCATGATCGTTAGATTGGCAGAAGAAACAAGGGCATTACATGCCTTATCCCTTTTCTTTTATCTTTGTGAGTAGGGAGGAAATTGGGACCGTAGATCCCCAAGGTCTATCGGAGTATCTGGACCGCTGGTTTTTCCTTGTCCAAAGAGCAGTGGGAGAGTGCACAGTGTAGGACAGGTATGAGCCATTAGATCTTAGCTAGAAAACCCGATAGTCGTTGGATCCGTTAGGAGATGTAGGAGGGTTAAGCCCTCATGAACAGGGGCGAAGGTCTCGAAAGAGGAGTCGGTACATGGCGTGGAACTGATCTGAATCATCAGATCTTATCTAGAAAACCCGATAGCCGTTGGATCTGCTAGGAGATGCATGAGGGTTAAGTCCTCGTGAACAAGGGAAAAGTCCCGAGAGAGGAGTCGGTATCGGGGATTTGGAGTTCGGGATTTTGGGAGTCTTGATGACAAGAGCTCGGGACACTCCATGGTGAAAATATCGATATAGATCTAGACCGTCCATCTGTGAAGGACACGTGGCGGAGATCGAGATTCCATCAGTATTTCGGATACCAGGGATTCGAGTTGACAAAGAATTTGCGTCACTAGGGGTTGCAAGTCGCGAAATCGCGAAACAACGAGGACCGTCCATCTGAGGGAGGATATGTGAATGATATTTCCTTGACCCCTCTCTGCCTTTGCAAGAAATGCATGAACATGATCCCTTCGAAGGATCCCAAGGTCGGTAATGACCGTTAGATTTAAGAAAGAGATGCAATCATTAATGCCACGACCCCTTTTTCCCTTGCAAGAGATGAAGGAATCGGGACCGTAGACCCCATGGTCCATGGAAGTACCTGGACTGTCCATATATAGAGCACACGTGGCCGTTGGTAAGCACTTCGACGTTTCAGCACCCAGGAAATAAAATGGCATAGAACCCTTGTCTTCACGAGTCATGAAATCTCGATCACTGAAACCCCAAAATAGCATGAGGTGTGAATAAGTTTGAGAAGTGCAGGATTTAATCGTGACCGTTGATCATCCTGAAAATATCACGACCGTTGATCTTGGTTGAAGGTCATCGCTGTCCATTGAAGGGACACATGGTTGTCGGTCAACGTTTCGGTGTTTCGGCATTCGAGAAACCAGAGGGCTAGAAAACCTTGCCCCCGCGATTCGTGAAATCCCGATGCCCGAAATCCCAATACACATTGAATGAGTTTAAGGAAAGTCGGGATTTGATCATGACCATTGATCATCCCGAAATATCATGACCGTTGATATTGGTTGAAGGTCATCATCGTCCATCGAAGGGACATGTGGCTATCGGTCGACGCTTCAATGTTTCAGCATTCGGGAAACCAGAGGGCTAGAAAACCTTGCCCCTGCGATTCATGAAATCTCGATGCCCAAAATCCCGATACGTGCTATAGTGGAGAGGAGAAGTGTCGAAATAATATGGACCGTCCATCAGAGGAGACGCGTGGTGAGCGGTCATAGATTTGGGAAAAGTCTCAAAATCCTGTGGATCGTTGGATCCACACTCTTAAGAGTCGTCGATCTCTTACACGAACTTCCATATCGAAATTCAGAGATTTAAAAGACAAGGAGTCTTGGAATCATTGCATTTCAAACTCCCGAGTACCGAAACCCCGAAAGGATCCATACCATTGGATCAGGGGAGGCTTACAACCGTTGATCTCCCCTTGGAGAGAAACTTGGGAGACTTCGTGGTTTTCAGGGATTTGAATGGGAAAGGAAGAAGTCATGCATCGTAATTTCCTAAATCATGAAAGGTCGATAAGGGCTTTGCCAGTTTAAGTGCATGGTCACGAGGAAAATACCCAAACAGGGAACTTGTACTCGCCAGCCCTTTTGGGGTTTAGCGCTTCGTTGTGTTGGGGTTTGCAGAGTCGAAGGACTCGACGCTCTAGTAGCGATGAGTCGCGATGAGTGAAAGGACACCTTATTTGTTCGACCTTTGGTCGTGACCCATGATCCTATAGGAACAGACGAGGGAAGAGCTATCTTACGCTATACCTCCGTAGACATTTCGAGGGTCTAACCATTAAGAAATCGATGAAAAATTTGATTTCCATAGGGGGTATGTGACAACCGAGATTGACAAATTACGCACGAATGGCTTCATCTACCCCATTGCCTATACCTCATGGGTTTCCAACCCTGTACCCATTAACAAAAAATAGGGCACTATCCAGGTATGCACAGACTTTCACGATCTCAATCATGCCTATCCCAAAGACAACTTTCCAATGCCTTTCATCGATCAAATTATCGACGATTGCACGGGCCACGAGGATTTATCTTTCATGGATGGTTTCTCTAGCTATAACCAAATCCAAATCCACCCAGTCGATCAATACAAAACTTCATTCACCACCCCTTGGGGTACTTTTGCATATCGTGTCATGCCTTTTGGCCTAAAAAATGGTGGCGCAACTTTCCAATGGGCTATGACATACATTTTTCACGATATAGCTCATATCATTCTCACATACTTGGATGACCTCACAGCTCGATCCAAAAAATGCACCCAACATCTTGATGATTTATGGATCATCTTCCAATGGTGTCGTCAGTACAACATCCGCTTGAACCCCCTCAAGTGTGTGTTCTATTTCACTGTCGGGCGCCTCCTTGGATTCATCATTTCCCAAAGTGGTATTACCATGGATCCCCTCAAAGTCCAGGCCATCACAAAAATTCCACCCCCCCCGGAATTTATGCCAACTCCAGAGCCTACAAGGAAAAGCTAACTTTCTACGGTGATTTTTCCCAGACTATGCCACTCGAGCACATGGTTTCGTTCTCTTACTACGCCATGACATCACATTCCACTGGGATGAACATGCCAAAAAATCATTCGACAACCTTAAAATGGAACTCTCCAACTCCCCTTTAATTAGTTCACCCGACTATAATCGCAACTATATCCTCTACATATCAGCATCAGCTGTCTCAGTAGCAGGAGTTCTCATTCAAATCGGTGATGATGATCGTGAGCATGTCATTTACTACATTAGTAAAAACCTCTCAGGGCCACCCTTGAAGTATAATCACGAAGATAAACTAGCCCTTGCAATCATCCTCGCAGTCCAGAAACTGCACCATTACATTCTTCTTCGCACGACTAAAGTCATATCAGATTCCAACCCCATGCAATACTTGCTCATTCATCGACAAATTAATGGAAAATTTTTCCGATGGATCATTATCCTTCAAGAGTATGATCTCGAATTTTCAACACCCAACAGCAAGAAATCTCTCTTCCTCGCCAAACTTGTCACAGCCTTCCCCTCCGATACTACCATTTCCCCCATCAATACCAACTTCCCCGATGAACATCTCTTTTATATCACCTCGGATGATCCTTGGTACGGTGACCTCCTTGTCTACCTCCGAACCTAAAATTTCAGTAACCACCTCTCACGAGATGATCTCCATCATATTCGCCACCAGGCCCCCTGCTATCTCCTCATCAAAGAGATCTTATATCGGTGAGGAGTTGAAACCATACTCCGTCGATGCTTGACAATTGACGAAGCCGATAGAGTCTTGAACAACTTCCATAGTGGTGCATGCGGGGGCCATCTTTCGGGGATGTCCACCGCTCAAAAATCATCTGAGCAGGTTACTTTTGGCCTACATTGTTTCACAATTGCATTCATGCCATGAAGCGATGCAATAAATTTCAGCTTTATGCCAACAAAGCACGAGCACCACTTGCTCTTCTCCACCCAGTCATTACTGCAGGCCCCTTTTGTAAATGGGGCATCGACTTCATGACTTGTAACCCCCCATCCAACAATGGACACAAATACATCATTGTCACAGTCGATTACTTCACAAAATGGGCCGAATCCATGCCTACCTTCAACAACACTGCTGACACCGCAGCACCTTTTTTCTTTAATCACGTCATATCTCGCTTTGGAGTACCACTCTAACAAGTCTCTGATCATAGGAAACATTTTGAGAATGATATTTTCGTGGAACTCTCATCTCGGTTAGGATTCTCCCATGAGTTTGCCTCACCATATTACCCTCAGTCCAACAGATAGGTCAAAGCAGTTAACAAGGTCCTCAAGACCATGTTACAGCGCATGGTTAATAAGCATAAGACCAATTGGCATCATATGTTATTTTTTGTGCTATGGTCTTACCATACGACCGTGAAAATGGCCACTGGTTTCACACCATTTCATCTATCCCATGGGGTCGAGGCCACTCTTCCTATCGAGTGAGAAATTACCACCTTACGCACCGCAATTGAGCTATTACCCGACACTACTCCAATGGAGCAGTGTTTGTTGAACTTAGAGACCCTGGATGAAGATCGTTGATCTTCATTATAGAACAATCAAGCAGCCAAAAAATGGTCAAAGGCCACCTTTTATCACCATGTCAACCTTCGCTCGTTTCACGAAGACGACCTCGTCCTTGCTTACAATATCGCTCATGATACCCTCGGTCATGGAATATTTGAGTCACTGTGGCATGGCCCCTACATTATTCAGCATTGCCTCACCAAAGGCACATACATCCTGGCTTCCCCTGAAGGCCTCTCTCTCAAAGAACCCATTAATGGGTTATACTTAAAGAAATTTTATGCCTAAGTGTAGCCATTCTACATTAGGTTATTTCTTTTATAGCGTTTTTAATCTTTTTTTTCCATACCTCACGTCTAAACTATCATTTTTTTTATTGACAGATGCTTCCTCCACCAGCCTACCACATCATTTATGCCGATGGCACCAGCCGTTGGACACAAAATCTTGCTTCGACAACTTGGGCCCTCTATTCCCCCTCACATGAACTGCTTCACTCTAGCGGCATATGTTTGGGTTCAACAACCAACAACCAAGCCGAGTACACTGCCATCATTGGCCTCCTCGCCAATGCCAGCCATCATCGTATTCGTCACCTTAGTGACTTACTTGACTCCCAACTAGTCATCCTCCAACTCAACAATGTGTACCGAGTCCACGATCCTTGCCTTTTTCGCAAATACCTGCAAGTTAGACTTTTATCTCGACATTTTGATTTCATTACATTTACACATATTCCAAGACAATTTAATAAAATCACAGATGACCTAGCTAACATTATACGCGATTGGAATATATCACATCAAGATATCTCTACACACACATAAACCATCAAGAGCCTGTCACAACATATATAGATTAGACATCATAAATAACATTAAAAAACAAAAATTCTCACACATGTGAACATCACAAAGACCCTAAAAAATGTATACCCGTATATATAAAAATGTCAGTCAACAATGCCATCAGAATGTTTACCTACACATAGAATACATCGTATACAAGATCTGTAGGCCAGTGAAGCACCTCGATACAAAACTGGTGTCACTACACCAAAATAGGCTCACCATCCTATATATATAATATACAAAAATACATAGAGAGACACTCATGGTGCCACTAGAGCACCACCTCCTGGCCCTCCCTCAAGCGATGGTGCCCCACCCACTATCAGTCCCTCCAGACATGGAGGTAACCGCTCGGTCATCATAGCACCTACTACTAGTGCTCGTCGAACCACAGTCCGCCACATCATTGGAACTCCCACACACTTCTCCAGGATTCCCTCATCTTGGATGAGCGAGCACATGCCCTCAGGCACTCCCTGTAGCACCACTTCCAGGCATTGGCGAATATCCTCAAAATCTCCCCCAGCCTTAGCCAGAGGATCATGCGATGGCCCTGCACCAGGGCCATCGAAACGAAATCTCCTACCATTCTCTCCTCGCCAGCTAGTCTCGCCTCAACATCCTCGCACCATCGTCTCTCCCCTGCCCGTGACTCCTCCTGTGGAGACCTCATCGACCCTTGATGAGTTGGCACTCTCACCAACTCAACCTCATGGTCGTGAGGTCCCACATTTTCACATACAAATAAACAAAGGATAGCATCAACATCCATATATACATAATACATAGTTCATACTATCTCAAATATCAACATATCAAACAAATCGAAAACATACCTCAGTGGTCAAACACCTCTCCCAGAGGTAACACCATATCCGAATCACCCGAAAGTCAACCCGACAATATGGATACTGTAGTATGATCTGCAACATCTACCGCCACACCTATGTAGCCTCGGTCGTGAAAAAATGGCCACCCTCACCACCATTTTGGTGAATCAAAATCCACAACCACCGCATCAGTTGCGGCTCTCATGCACTAAGTGTGCCCAATAAAACTCTAGGGTGCAACATCGGTACCCTCTCCAAGAACCATGCCACCAAGATGGACCCAAAGGAAAAGTCCCCTGAGTCCACAACCCTACACCTGTCGAGTTGCCCTACCATCTTTGCATGCAACATCAATCCCTAGGCAAAGTTCTCTCCCACCAATTCCCTCCCCATAATCCTCAGCTAACCACCACTGATCCACTGAGTCTCAAGGGACCCATAAACCCTCACAACCATCACTGCTACACAGTGGTGAACCAAAGCATCCATCACCCCGATACTCACTATGGAGCCTGATATAAATTCATCTCTCGAACAATACCTCCGGCCCAATGTAGCCAACTGCCCCTCCCCAGGTAATAGAGGCTCTGTCGGTAGGGGAGTTCCCAGAAAAGGGAGCCAAGACAAAAAGTACACATCCTCCACTGCAATGAAGGCTAGTTTCTCACCTCACACCATAAAACAATGAAGATTTGGACTCCACATATGGATCAAGAATGTTAGAAGGTACTCCTAGGCCCAGATCAAGGCGCACTAAAAAAACTTCAGCAGCCCACAAGCTGCCAAAATAGAACAAACCGTTGTCTCCTCAATAGCTAGGGCCTCCCTAAGATGTGACCAGTCCTACTCTCGCCAATGAACCGACATCGTCCCAATACTCACCTACAATCACATAAATCTAGTCCTAGATCAACCATCTCAAACATAAACACATTAAAATCTCCAAAAAAGATGAGTTTTGCACCCATCAGCCTTGCCTCCAAGGCGCGGTTGTTTAAACCCACAGGCGTGCACACATGTGCGCCTGTTCACCCCACAGGCGTGCACACATGCGCGCCTATTCAACCCACAGGTGTGCACACATGCGCGCCTATTCATGTGACAGGTGCGCATGAATGTGCGCCTATCCACCATACCGAGGCACCTTCATGCGCCTCTGTCACACACAAAGGCACGCATCACAGCACGATTATCCACCACACAGCTGCACACCCATGTGCAACTATTTAGCTAACAGGTGCGCATACAATGCATGTCTTTTTCCCCCTTTGGGCGCACCCATGCACAGATTATCGGATAACAGGTGCACAACCATGCACACATATTTTTGAATTTCCCTCACACTGGGGGGCCCACACCCACAAAACTCCCTTCACGACCCTCCGTACAGGCCCTGCCCACAGAAAGAAAGCCTAATTCTATGCAGGATGATAAGACCACTAACCTGAAGCTCGTTGGTCCTGAATCGACTGCTTCGTTCTCCCATAATCTCCAAATCTCCTTTGAATATCTCTCGTCCAATCACTCTGATAGCAAGCACAAATGAGGTGGCAATATGGGCCCTACAACTATCTATAGTCCTTTTTGCCAAACTTCCTGACCCCATTCTGGGACCTTCGGGTGTCCGTTTTTCATTTCGTCTTCAGCCATGGGACTATTACCCCATCCTCTACATCAAGACAATCCCCAGGCCACTTTTCATCCTTAGCCCCAAGGAAGCCATTTTTTCCATACCCCGTCCAGGTACGCATGCTCATGTTCAAAATTATCAAATAAATGCTTGTATGTTCGATTCTCTTCAGATACTGTTCACGTCAAGTATTTGGTTTTCATGTGTGCAGGTACTTGTTCATCATACATCAGCACAACCCTTTCAGGTATACAATCAACACTGGCATGTAATCATTCCCTCTGAATCTCAAATTGCATCTCTAGTCACACCCTCTGAAATTTGCCCTTAAGGTCCCCATATCCAGCTCTGCAGTACCACCACCTCCATTTTGGGTACTGTCACCTGGTCGCACTCTCCCCCACATGAGTTGTCCCATTCATAGTACCCCTTGGCACTTTGACACTCATGTTGTTTTCAACCCTTTAGGGATGGGATTCTCGATAGTCTTACATCATGTCGTGAATCAACCACATACTCCTTCTCATCATTTTTCTAGCCTTCCCAATGGAATCCTAGGACACTTCCTCATGGATTGTTTTGACTACACTCCCGCAACATCATTTACCCATCATCAGTCTGCCCATCCTCAAATTTCCCTCCATACATTTTCCTACTACATAAACCAGCCTATGGGGCCCCCACCCTTCACTTGTTTTTTCCACCAACTTGCGCCATCCCCAGGCCAAGCCATCTTACACTAGGGCACCCATTTTTGTATCTGCATTATTATCTCGACATATTTTTTCATTTTTTTTGTAATTAAACCGTTATTCCCAGCATGTTACATAGTTTTTTGTCGTCACCTTTGGTGACCTTCTTGGAAACTGCAAGCCATGTCTCCCTTGGTTGGGGAACTCTTTATCATCTACTCCTATTGACATCGTCCATATACTCTGAGTATCCCACATGCCACCTACCTCTGCTCTCTGAGTTTGTTCACTTCGGCCATGTACCTCCTCAGTTCCTAACCTCACCTAGTAGATCTCACGAAGCCCTTTTCTTCTTGGAGTCACATCCCCCTCTTTGTCGACATCAGCACAGTTTCCAGAAGGGTGACAGTATATTGACTCTCATTACCTTTCCAATGAGAGGTCTCAGACGGCAAAGGGAGAACCATAATTGCTCCCTGTTGTCATTGACCCCCATAACATTCAACTTCAACAATTCCTCATGTTACGGTGGGTCTTACTTTGTGACTATTGAAGTTGTTTCTTATATTTGTCGAAGACCTCTGAACTTGGTTGGGCTATCAATGCCTACAGAATCTGTGATACTTCTTACAGGTGTCA
Organism: Picea engelmannii; assembly: GCA_009831015.1. NCBI lineage: Eukaryota > Viridiplantae > Streptophyta > Pinopsida > Pinales > Pinaceae > Picea > Picea engelmannii. The sequence goes on along the minus strand of ML786921.1, from coordinate 240,595 downwards.
TTGCCTACTATTCAGAGTATGTTTATCCTCATAATTGTCCTCTTCCTTTATCATGACTTCCCCTGAGGGCGCTGCAGTTGTCTACATCAACACACTGTTTCAGTTACTATACAACACCATTCTTTTTTGAGTTACATGACACAAGCATGGGGCATGCCCACCTCATTTGTACACAATTTATTTTTACATACCTTATGGAAGGTTGGGTTCTACAAGTTCCCTTCTCCCTCCAACGGGTCACTCTTGATAGTCTCACTATCGCTCTCTCTTACAATGGCACTCTCAGTAGAAGAAACATTGATGAATTTTGGCTATACGTATGCTCCTAACCTCATCCATCAGGGGGCATTTGTTATCACTGAAATTTCATCCGCAAATGGTTACAGGAATCCAACATCTTCAAAACAGCTATGAGTTCACCCATGGACCAAAATTACCAAAAACAAAATTCCAAAAGGTCCAAAACTATACAACCAATTATAAATTCAAGGTGAGTTATGACTACACGGGGCACGTGCACACATGCACCATCTAGAAATGAAAGAAAAGTGCACATGCACATGATGCGCGACTGTGGTCGCTAAAAGCTGTGCACACCTAAGAAACGATGCATTTATGAGATTGGTCGGCCTCCCACCCACTTCTAGTTCAGCTTCCAAGTTGATTTGACATCCAAATCTTGGTTGGATCCAACTGGGTGGTTGGTCAAAGACCTAAAAGTGCCCTAAACAACCCCTTTTCACACTAAAAGTTGGTTGCACAATACCTCAAAGTGGTGCTATATAACAAGGCCATGGGTGCACTACATTTTCAAGGAATTCATTTTCAAGGTTATGTTGTTGCTACTCTCTTGGGGAATCCTCTTTTCTCATCAAGAGTATACTAGCATCATTACATTTGGGCAATCCATCTCACCTTTTGAGTGGATTAGCTTGGGATTATTTCACCATTTCTTTCAAGTTTCCAAAGTTGTAAGAAGAGCTCAGATTTTGGGGGTCCAAGAGCCCTCCCTTGGAGGAAGAAGGGACCCAAAGTCCCCTTTCTTCTCGGTGTTTTCTTTTTCACTAATACAATCCTTTCCATTGGTGACATGAGTCTTGTTTGTTTCTTGTTCTTATGTCATTATGCTCAATAGTTTAGTTATTCTTCCATTTTCTAGTTTGATTCTTAGCTTAGTCTTTTATGTTTCTTTTTCTAACCCTTTCCTTTACTATTGTCTTGCTTAGCTAACCTAACTAAGCTTGTAAGCACCTCTGTTTTCTCATTTAGGTGACAAAAGAGGTGCAACAATGACAGATGACAATTATGATGGTGAAAATACTCTGAAAAGAGGCAAGGACGCTTGTAAGAAGTGTCGATGACTCATAGGAATTGATGGCCTAACAAATGCAGAGGTCTTCGACTAGTATAAAAAAAATGCAGTAGTCACAGAGTAAGACCCACCGTAAGATACATAAAGAAATACTTGCATAAAGGATACTTAAGATAACAGATGCAAGTAAAAGGAAATACTTCGAGAAAAATAACTGAAAATTAAAGTATTTGAAGAAAATGGATTTGTAAAATATGTAATGAGACCAGTGCCTTAAAGGTATCATGGGAAGTTGTAGATCACGTGTTTTATTAAATTGTCTTTTGATGGTAGATTAATGAGGTAAATTTTATTTGCAAAAATAAATGTTTGAGAGCCAATCTAGATTTGGCCCTTCAAAGAACATCCCTAGAGTGGAGGTTGAGCTTGCTGAATATCCAACAGGGAGAGTGTCCCTCTGATTTTGCACACAAGCCCAAGAGAATATGGGAGATCCGACAGGGAGAACCTAGATCTCAAAGTTCCAGCCAGATATCTTACACAAACTCTCTTATGTTTCCACTAAAGCAATATTTCTTAAGGACTACCATATTAATCTATCTGCACTGACCAGCCCAGCATGTATGGAACTTACTCTCAGAAGATTGAGACAAGCTCGCAACTAGAAGGGTCAGGAACAACACTGGGATCTGAGGGGAAATGTTTATTTTAAATAAGAAAGTAAAAATGTTGAAAGGAATTTTTTTCTAATTACTAAATATTCATTGACCAGCCTCTTGCGAGGAGTTGAGGAGATGGTTTATTTACCAACTTTGAAATTGTAGAAAGTAAAGTTGCATGAGGGAAATCTAATCTAGCAATTAAAGTATTACTTTCCAAATTGAAATCTAATCTATGCGATTGTTGTTTTAAATTTTAAAGCAAGAGAAAGAACTAAAATGAAAAATTTGCTCCAAAACCACAACACCAACCCCCCTAGGGGGAAACACAAAGTGAGGCCTCCCTTTGCTCACTTATTTTATTATCTCGATTACAATGGTCTCTTGAATAGACTTTGGATCTCTTTGAATAGAGATATGGATCCTTATAATGATGGATCAAGGTTTTTTACAATATAAAATGTCTTAGGAAGGTATATGGTGCTCCTGGAAGTCCCAAATGCTTCAAATAATTTTGGTATAATCTCCCCTTGTTTATTCAATAACCTGCACAAAACAGCAAACAAAAGAGAGAAAAATATGTCCAAAAACACTTTAAGAGTGTCTTTGGTTATTAGTAGAAATTCCAAAATATTTCCAAGTATGAATCTATGATAAACTAGAAAAAAGGAAGTCTAAACTAGCTAAGAAAAGACTATTTTCTTGATGATATTACTTGTTGTCCCAAAGCAGAAAGTAATGTCAACAAAGATGCTCAAATTTGGAATTTAAACTCTTAAGATTGAAACTACCTTTAGCTTTAAAATACTTCTTTCAAAAATGTCAAAAGATAGCAACTGGAAAGTTAGATAATAATGAATATTTCTTTTGCAAGAAGAAGATCTAAACTACTTGCTTTTAAAGAACACAAAGTAATATCTGAATTATGTTGGTTGTGGAGCTTGATTATCTTCCTGATTTAGATGTCTTTTACTTTCAGCCGTGTTTATAACCCATGAAGTATTTACACCCCAGAAGTATGTACACTCTTCCACGTAGGGGAGTGCAGAGGGGGGGTACCCCCTCTACTGGGTCCGGGGGGGATATCCCCCCAACTGGGGGGTCTGGGGGCAAGCGGGCCCCCAGCGGGGGTTCAGGAGCGAAGCCCGCAAAGCAAAAATTGCCTTGTAAAAGTATATTATAATTTCATTGTAAATCTGGACCGTTCATTATAAGGTCGCAGATCTAACGATAGAGATTATGTTAGGGTTTTTTACCCTAGAAGGAAACCCTCTTTTATGAGGGAAATTTATTGCAGCTATGTATGTTGGCGAGTATTGTATTCTGAGAGAGGATACTATGAGAGAAAGAAGAGGAAGTTACAACAGGTTTTGTTGTAGGTTGTATCCCTTCATTTTGTTGGATAATAATAAAGAAAGGACCTGGCAATTTCTCTGGTGGACGTAGCCCACACTGGGTGAACCACGTAAATCTGTGTCTCTCTTGTATTGTGTATCTTCTGTTTTTTGTTTCCGCATTTGTTTTATTTTATTGCTCCGTGGTCCTGTTTTTCTAACAACTGGTATCAGAGCATAAGATAATTCGCAGGAAAAGAGGGTTCCTGGTTCGAGTGGGAGCAATGTCGGAAGATGGAAAGTTTAGGGTCAAGAAATTTAATGCCCAAAACTACCAGTTATGGAAGATGCAGATGGAAGATTATTTATATCAGAAGGATCTATTCCTACCATTGAGCGTTGTAGCAAAGAAGCCAGCGGCCATGAAGGACGAAGAATGGGAGATTCTTGACAGAAAGGCTCTAGGAACGATACGGCTGAGCCTGGCAGTGTCAGTGGCTTTCAATATCTTGAAATAAAATACAACGAAGGGTTTGATGGATGCATTGGCCAAATTGTATGAAAAACCCTCAGCGTCCAATAACGTATTTCTAATGAAGAGATTATTTAATATGAATATGTCGGAAGGTGGTTCTGGTGTAGATCATTTAAATGAATTTAATACGGTTACTAATCATCTAAGTTCTGTAAAAGTGGACTTTGATGATGATGTTAGGGCTCTTCTAATCTTGTGCTCATTGCCAGAAAGTTGGAATGGCTTGGTCATGGTTGTAAGTAACTCTGCCTCTAGTTCAAATACTTTAAAATTTGATGATGTTGTTGGTGTTATCCTTAGTGAGGAAATGCGACGGAAAAGCACAGGTGAGACATCGGGTAATGCATTGAACATGGAGAATAGGGGAAGACAAAAGGATAGAGGAAAAGGCTCAGGGAACCATGGGAATTCTAGGAAGGGAAGATCCAAATCTAGACTTGGAAAGATAGAGTGTTGGAATTGTGGGAAGAAAGGACATCTGAAGAAAGATTGCAGAGCTCCAAAGAAACAAAGAGATGGATAGCAGGAGAGAAATCAGGAAGCAAATGTAATAGGTGATGTGTTACAAGATGCTTTGATTCTTTCTGTAGATAATATTTCTGAGTCTTGGGTAGTAGATTTAGGGGCTTCATTTCATGCCACACCCCATAGGAAACATTTTCTAGATAATGTTCAAGGTGATTTTGGACAGGTTCATTTGGGTGATGATGCACCATGCAAAATTGTTGGAATGGGAAAGGTAAAAATAAATCAACGCAATGGAACCAATGGTTTTTGAAAGAGGTAAGACATATTCCAGATTTAAGGAAAAATCTAATTTCAACAGGGCAGTTGGCAAGTGAAGGTTGTATATCCATATTTATAGATAAGACGTGGAAGGCCATCAAAGGATCATTGATGATAGAGAAAGGAGATAAGGTAGGTACATTGTATTTATGTACTGGTAATACTGACTCTTCTATATATTTAGCTTCTACAGGAGTGGATACAGCACTGTGGCATCATAGGATGGGACACATGAGTGAGAAGGATATGCAGATACTTCACAAAAGAAATTTGTTGCCAGATCTTAAACAAATTGATTTGGACTTCTGTGAGCATTGTGTTTATGGAAAACAAAAGAGAGTCAGATTTCTCAGAGTCGGAAAAGAAAA